>SKCR01046668.1:0-41310 GCA_019454045.1 Zanthoxylum bungeanum
TGAGGTTTTGGATTTCATGCCTAAGGCGGGTGCAGTTGTCAGTTTCGTGGCCTCTCATCTGATGGAAGTGACAATACAAGCTTAGGTCAAGGTTGGGTGGTATAGGATCTGGAAGTGGTTTAGGCTCTAAGGGTTTTAGGAGCCATTGTCCCTTCAACTTCTCAAGCACCTTAGATAACGGCTTCCCCAGGTTAGAGAAATGCCGGTTCTTGATGGCAGAAACCTCGGCAGTAGCGGGTTTAGTCTCAGAATTCCCCCCAAAAGTTCTTCTATTCTGGCCATAAAACTTTCTGTTTTCAGCCTCCTATTCTTCAATATCCATAATAGTCTTTCTCAACTGTCGGAAATCAGTAATCATAGAGGTCATCCTCCTCAGCTTACCATAAATAGAGGGCTTGGTGCCCTTGATAATCATCTTAATTTGGTCTTTCTCTGAAGGTCGAGTCTGCATTTTCAAAAGCTGGCTTCTCCAGCGATCCACATACACTTTGAAACTTTCCTCTGTCTTCTGTTTAGTGTTCTCCAAATCACGGAGTGACAAGTCAATCTCTAAGTCTGTAACATATTGCTTCAGAAAAGCATCAGCTAGTTCTCTCCAATCTTCTTTAACCTTCTTCTCAAGGCTATGATACAAAACCACAGGTGCCCCCTCGAGTGACATCCCATACATATTTTGGAACTGGCGTTGTGATAGGCCCACTGAACTCATGACTGAGACATATTGCTGCAGATGGACACTCGGGTCTCCATTCCCATTAAACTTGGCCATGTCGGGCATTTTAAACTGAGCTGGTAGGTGTTCTCCGAAGGTCATTGCCTCATAATCCAGCAAATCCTCATTGTTACCCCTCATTTTGCGGGTAACTGACTCAACCTGATCCCGAAGTTTCTGTAACTCTGCATGAGACCCAGATACTCTGCCTGCTGCATACTCTGCCATATCATCATCAAAAGTGGGGATATCATCCCCCAATCTGTTCGGAGGTTCCTCTTGCCTCACATCCCCGGAATCAACCCCAGCACGAGACCTGGCTATACCAGCCACAGCAGTAGTCAATGCTTGCGACTGTTCAGTGACCTTGGTGAGACTGTTCTCTAACTGATCCATACGGGATACCTCATTACCGGATTCACTCATGATTGTTACTGTTCTTTTAATGAGCCTTGTCCCTTCTCTAACCCAAACGGTATCTATGATGTCTTTTTTGAGACATAGAGGGTGTTAACATGATATATGTATGCATGAGGTGCATGAGATGCAGGTAACATATATAACATACTAAATTAATTAAAATTTTCAAACAAATCAGGCCGTTATCATTTTAGAAGCTTTCGGGCTAATTGTTATAGGAGTGAATTCATCCCAGTTTAAATGGCCCAACGAGTTCACATCTCATGACAAAGAGCCCAACTAATTCCAAATGGTAATGTTCCGAACACAATCACAAAGTGGCCCATCAATCACTTAGAAGCCTTTGGCCTAATCGTCATAAAATACATTCTTGTCCCAGTTTAAATGGCCCAACAAGCCCATATCCCATGACAAATGGTCCAAATGGATCCAAACGACGATGTTCCCAAACACAAGCATAAAAGAAAGATAATGCAAACATAAAGTAATAATTTCTACGGAATGGTCCATCAACATTTCAGAAGCTTTGGGCCCAATGGTCATAAGGTACGAACTCGCCCCAGTTTAAATGGCCCAGCAAGTCCGCATTTCTGACAACGGTCCAACTGCATCCAAATGAGGATGGTCCACAAGCTCATACTCAAGGAAATAATTGTTACTTTAACTATACAATCCCGGTCTATGGGTGGGTTCGTAGGAGTGTAGACAAAGGCTCTCATCGGCGAAGGATGGCTCACAACTAGGTCTCCCCAATCAAGGGTTCGAGCAACCAAGTGAGCGCATCCCTTTTTATACACTAAGGTACGTGCCAATGAGCTATGGTGTGTGACTAACTGTCAAATGGATTTCCCGTTGTAGATTCCCCAGAGGGAAGGTGGAGCGAGGCTCACTTAAATACCCAAGCCTCTTAGGCTCTTATCGCTTGGTGTCAGGAATAAACAACGAGTCCTCCAAATTAGTCCATCACAATAGGCTACAAGTAGATGGCTATCTAGGTGCCTTCACAGCCTTTCCTTCTAGAAAGGTAGTGAATGAAGGAAGACACCAAACCATTACCTAGCCTCAAAATGCCTTTGATTAAACTCCCATTTCATCCACTATAGACACGGTCAATTAGAACATAAATCCAAACATTACAAGATAATATTTCGGGGCCGATTCTCTATCCCCAGTGGAGTCGCCAGACTGTGGGACACAGGAACTGGGCGACGCTGTTCTAGGCTCGCGGCCTAGTTGGGAAGTACGGAATAGTCCGGGGGACTAAACCGGAGAATAATGGAGTCGCCACCTGGTGTGAACCAGGAAAATGAGATTTAAGGCCGCACTCACCCCTCGCAAGGGAATACCTTAAATCGTTGGGTTCAGAATGGTCCCTTACTTATGTCACTTGTAATGAAAAGATTTATGTAATAATTTAATCAAGTTTAAGTAACACTTATTTCCAAGAGTATCATGCTTCTAAATTCACATGCATACATCAACAAGTTCATCACAACATGCAACATCACATGGTAATCTCACGAACATTTCTCAATCATATGATAGGGAAAACTAAGAACAACCTAATCATGCTTGAGTACTATCTCATGAATATATTAACCAAATAACATGCTAACAGCCTAATCATGCTTGAATATCATCCCAAAAACACATCGAATGGATTAATGTAGGAATACAAATAATATGATTGGCTACATAATGCAAGGAAGATCACCCAAAAGGCAATTGTGCATGAAATATGATGAGACAGACTTAGTTCAGTGTGTGCGCGTTCGTGTAGCGTTCGTAAACGCGTTCGAACGGTAAACAGAATGTTCGCGTTCGTGTAGCGTTTGATAACGCGTTCGAACGGTACCAGACCTGATGATACAAAATGCATGCGCGTTCAAGTAGCGTTTGTAAAATGCGTTCGAACGGGAAACAGAAGGTTCGCGTTCGTATAGCGTTCGATAACGCGTTCGAACGGATCCAGACCTGATGAAACAAAATGCATGCGTGTTCGTAAATGTTTGTAAAACGCGTTCGAACGGGAAACAGAAGGTTCGCGTTCATATAGCGTTCGATAACGCGTTCGAACGGGAACAGACCTGATGCACAAAATGCGACGCAATACATACATAAAAAGCAAATAACGAAATACGAGGCCCGGCGAATCATCGTGGAGAAGGATTTTAACCTCTTCAATTAGAGGACCTGTCATCGCACTTACTAAGCCCATGTGCTTATCTCAATGCATATAAAAATAAAGACAATAATATCAAACTTAGTATATCCGATTGAACATATCTTATATCCAACCGAACTCACATCAACCGGCGTGGCAAAGCATTGTGGTAAAGGATTTTAACCCCTCCAAATAGGGGACCTTTAATCCGACTTACTAAGCCCATGCACTCGATTGAATCATGCATACAAAAGTAACATGCAGAATTCAAATAATGAAAAATAAATAAACTGAAGCAACATAAAACAAAAGAGTATGCCGTTTACTCAAGTGGTATGTGGAGTTGTATCCCGAGTACAGATCATACTACCGTCCAATCGGAATCGGCTATGAAATTTATGTCCGGGTTTCCATCCTATATACCACAAGAGGCGACACATTTTCCATTTCATTCAAGCCACAACATGCATCCACAAACGACTCTCATGCGAATAGAATTCAATAAACAATCAAAAGAAGAATATAAACTAATGAGAAAAGTGCCCTCAGGTCTAACCTTTTAAAACAGCTCTCGGATGTACGGTACACGATCGTCGGAAGGTGACCGGCGTAAACACACACGTATAACGCAAGCGTACGTATCGTTCAAGTAGTATAAAAAGTATCGATCCCACGAGGACTTAATACCTAAGTTATTAATTTTATGAGGTTAAATGATTACTAGTATCTAACAGTTTGTTTAATTTGATTTGAAATAGCGACGATTCTAAATTTAAAGACAAGTAAATGAAATTGTTTGAAGGTAGATTTTAAGAAAATTCAATATTAAAAACTATCTAGGGTTGTGATTTATTCCAATATTATTTAAAGATAAAGTGGTTATTTTATAATTGGGTAATATATTGATTTATTAACCTGGAACACTAATTTATGTAAAAGCCTCTTCCGATGGTCAATTACAAATACCTAGTATAATCCAATTGAACCATATGTCTATGTCAACCAAATTACCTAGATTCATTATGATTAAGTTCCAATTATGGCTACCCCCGCCCGACAGGTATATTCCTATCCTGTAAGGAAATCTATTTAAAGGGTTAACTATCCTCAAGGAAGATCGTGGGCTATTGAGTCTAAGGTCTTAAACTTAAAATCCCTATTTCTAGTTCATTTTAAGTTTACCTAATCAATTTAATTAATGGCCAGTTAATTAAAGAGCATTAAGATTAAGACTCAATAAATAATTCTTTTATATTACCCAAATTATATTCTAACCCTTATAAACCCGTGATATTGAATTTCATCACAACCCTAGATACTAACTTAGTTATGACACATAGCTAGGGCTGGTAAAACTTGAAAATAAAAGACATAAACTGCTGAAAAGTAATTGCTGTGAAATAAATACTGAAAAGTAAAAATACAATAAAGATGCTAAGGTAAAAGGAATTAACTTCTACTATAAATTATTTAGATATCTCCCAGTAAAATAATATATAAACTTGTGATTTATTATCAACCGACCAATCTGGCGGTATCCTGATTAAGTCAATTTTAAGTTTAAAATAACCAGCCATAAAGGCGGAACCATAATAACCAGCCATAAAGGCGGAACCATAATAACCAGCCATAAAGGCGGAACCAAAATAACCAGCAATAAAGGCGGAATAGTAATTTTATTATCACCGACCAATATGGCGGTATCCTTTATTAATCAGATTTTAAATAGTAAATATATTATTTTTACGGGAGATTAATCTAAATAACAATAGTAAAAGAATTACCTTTCACCTTAGCATAACGAAGTTACCTCCTCATAGTGAATAGTAAAAACTGTAAAATAAAGAAAGTAAATTATTATTACTATTAAAAAGTAATTACAAAACTTGAATTTAAAGAACTAGAGAGAGAAACTCTCAATTTAGAACTAAGAAGTGAGAGAGAATGGTACAATGAAAACTGAAAATTCGATCTCTATTTATAGGCTCGAGTAAGGGTCCAGCGTCGCGACGCCCAAATTGCACTAGCGTTGCGACGCTGGGTACAGTACGACACGTGTCACGCGCTGGTTGGTTGGCTCAGAATCTTATCCGATGACGTGGCACTGTTCATGACGTCATTGCTTACGTCATGCTGATGTGTCAACTGTTCATGACGTCATTGCTTGCGTCACGCTGATGATGTGGAAGGCGACGTGGCGACACGTGGGGCGGCGGCCGTCGGACGAATGAAATGTTGACACGTGTCGCGCTGTGATTGGCTTATGATGACGTGTCATGTTGACTCGGTTGACTTGCTGACGTGGCTGCTGATGTGGAAGATGATGTGGCGACACGTGGGGCGGTGGCCGTCCAAGCAATGAGATGTTGACACGTGTCAAGCTGTGATTGGACGATGATGACGTGGCATGTCACATGGCATTGTTGACTCGGTTGACCGGATGACGTGGCTACACGTAGGATGACACGTGGCACACGTGGCGATGATGACTGTCGGCACCGTAGGATGTTGACACGTGGCACGGCGCATTTTAGCATCTCCGTTGTGATGGTGACACGTGGCACGGCGCACGTTAGCAAAGTCAAACTTCTCAAATTCTGATTTGTTGACCAGGCGCATGTTAGCAGATTCGGCACACGCTGGGCGTCGCGACGCGCAAGGCTTCAGCGTCGCGACGCTGAAATGACGATTTTGCCCTTTTTGTCCAGTTTTGTCCATTTTGCCCCAAAACACCTCCAGAATGTCCTGAAACTTTATTTATATGCAAAATAACACAAAACACATCAAAATATTCACAAAACTCAAGAAACTATACAAAATATTAAGTTTAAATGACTGGGAAATAGTGATAGAAATACCACTCATCAGAAGGGTGGATGCTCCGCAACTCTTCCGGTTCACTGGTTCACTGCTCTCGTTCGTTGTCTTACTGTTTTGAGTCGTCGTTCTCCATCTTTTGCTGCTGTTTGGCCTCTGTTTTACTACTGTTTCCTCTGTATTTTCCACTCACTGTTCAGGTCACTGTTTTGGCGTGCATGGCTGCTATTTTTTGGGGTTTTGGTGCAGTTTTGTGTGGTTATTTCAAGGATTATAAGTGCAATTTTTATGTTACTGCAGTTCGGTTTTTGGTTGTAATTTTCGGTGGTGGAGGGCTGCTGTTTGTGTGTTTTTAGGACTGCTGTATGCGTGTTTTAGGGCTGCTGTATGGGCTGTTTTTCGGTTATACGAGGTTGCTAAATGGAGGTATGATTTTCGGTGATTAGGGGAAGGAGATGAAGAGAATATTTGTGTTATTTCTTTGTAGTATGCGTGAACTTCTAGGGTTTCTTGCTGTGATTTTCGTGTGAGTTGTGTGTATGAGCTCGGGGAGTGCATGTCTTGGTTAGGGGTTGTTTATATAGAGAAAGGTTAGGGCTACTCCATGTCTCACAAGGAAGGAATTTTGGCATTTAAAAGGAGATTTTGATTTGGTATTCAACAAGGGAAGGATTAGATTGAGGGGGGACAAATCTTGGCTAGATTAGGAATACAAAATATTTAATTTGTTATGATTGATTTTAATTAAGCATGATATTTGTTAAGTTTGGTATATAATATATTTTATTTATCTTTATTAGGCATGCAATTTCTTTAATTTGTTTAAGTATTTTTATTATTTTGGTAGGTGATTATTTAGATTTTATTTGTTTTATTTAATTTGGTAAATGACTTAATTAATTATTTTATTTAATTACATTATCTAATTAATATTTAATTTAATTTCCCATGTGTGTTTTATTAATTGGGATGTGTTTTATGGGCTTTGGTGGGCTAATTGGGCTGGGGTGTGAGGCTAGCAACAAAACCAGAAATACTGACGCCGTTCGAACGCCCCTTCGAACGCTACACAAACGCCCGCAATCTGCTTGACGTTCGAACGAAGTAACGGACGTAGCACGAACGAAAACAGTGAACTTACGAAATGAATCTGATGACGTACTTATTCTGAATTTCCCCTTCCGACCTCCGTTTCCCACAATATCCTTAACTAAAAAGGTAGTGCCTCCAACTGAGACTGATCATCGGGTTTCACATGCGAAAATACAATGCCTACAGGTTTATTTGACCGACCTTAGTCCATGTCTGGACAGGCCCACATAATACATGTTTTAACCTGTTTTAGCTTCTTTAATTATTATTGTAATATTTTATTTATGCATTTAAAATTTACCGCATTTTATTATGTGTTTGCAAACTTGTATGTTATATAAGTTGTATTGCATGTGAAATTGTATTATAAGATATGATGATACCTTTTTTCAAGCATAAATATTATATTGGCATCAGTAAAGGATCATTTCGATGCAAAATGGATTTAAGGTCAGACCTTGCGATGGGTGTAGTGCGACCTTAAATCACTTCTGGTGTCTCATACCAGGTGACAACTCCCTTATTCTCTGGTACGTCCCCCCATGGGATTATCCATACTCTTTACTGGATGTGAGCCCAATAGTGTAGTGGTCATTGATGTCATAGGTATAGCGGTAAACCTCGCTTTACTCTTATAGATGGCGACTCCACTTGGGATAGAGAATTAGCCCCGAAAAAAATGCTTTATAGTATTTATGGCAAAATTGAGGAGAACTATGTCTTTGTCTTTTGCATACCATTTTTAACCCTGATGGCGTTGCATATCGAGAAATCGCTTTCACTCAAGATGGTGGATTGATTTGCGATGATAACCGTCACTTATTGGCACGCACCCTTGGATATTAAGGTGTATTCACTTAGTCAATTGGACCCTTGAGTGGGGAGACATAGTTATGGACAATCTTTTATATCTTTAGGTATATAAAATGTGATTCACTTAGTCGATTGAACCCTTGAGTGAGGAGACCGAGTTGTTGGAAAACCTTTCGCCGATAAGATCCTAAGTTGTACCCTTATAAGTGTTAGGATTTTTATGGGACAAATCCGGGTAACGCAGCGGAATGGGGAAAATAAAAATTTTTCGATTTCAATAAATTTTCTTTGGCAATTATAATAAAATTACTTATTCTAATTACTCAATACTTAAAACTGAAATTTTTTACCCCAAAAATCATATTTTAACTTAATTGTCGCAAGACCCCAAACTTTTACATTTTGTTCATTTTAATCCTCTTTGTCAAATACAAATTGAAGTGATTTCAAATCACTCCCAAAATGATTTATACATGACCAATACATCAAAATATAATTTGCAACAAAAAATCCCATTTTTTTTCAAATTGCTGAGAGGTGCCCATAATTTTTCAGATTTTACATTTTGGTCTAATCTTGTTCAAAACAACATTAGATGATATCCAATCAATACCAAATTAAATATACATCATATATACATAATTATACAACACATATATGAAAAGTCCCAAAATTGAAAAAGGTTAAGAACCCTAATTTATAAAATTAGTCCAATTAACAAATTAACCAAAAACTAACAAATCCAATACTTTAATCAAGTCTCTACAACACCAAACAAGTCCCACCACTTTTGAAATAACTCAAGAATAATTTTATGTCATCAAAGAGTGGCCTAACAACTCTAGAATGACAACAAGATCATCAAATGATCAAAAGTGTGCTTTTACACCATTTATAAGCAATTCATGCTTGAAGGAAAGTAGAAAACTACCAAGCATCACATGTTGTAGCCAAGAACCTTAGAAATATTTTTCTAGTTGAAAGAAAGTAGAAAAAACTTACAAATCTTCAAGTTTCCTTTGGATTTCTGTTTTTCTCTACATTTTTTCTCTCAACTTTTCTTTTTGTAATATTTGGAGGCTTAGCAAAAAGTAAAGCAAATGAAAAAAATGAAATCCTTAAATACTTAGGTCATGGCTAAAAATTGGATGATAAAAAATACAAGATATGTTTTTCAATTTTCAAAACCAAAGTATCAATGAAGTCATATGCCTTTTTAACACATTTAATTTAATGGTAAAGTCAAACTTATACACAAATTAATCATTTCCAAACTTTATCATAATGGTAGATATTTATATTTTAATTACTTAAATCATTTAACAATTAAATAATTAATTTAATACAAATATCTCAAATATATGTTTTATATTTACTTTAAATATCTCAAATACATATATTAATGATATATGTCAAATATCACAATTTGACATTTAATTAATGTGTATTTAATAAATCATATATAAAATACAAATGCACATTAATTAGGAAATGACCAAAAGGTCCTTTTGCATGTATCTTTCATTTAACCGTTAAATGATTTATAAATAATCAATTTTATTCATAAAAATTGCCCTAGTACTCTACGAGTATATTTCATTAGTGAGACTCTAGGTTCAGGCATATCTGTTACGAAATATAATTTCTTGTCCATAATCTATCCACCCGTAAATTATGACGAACATAGATAAACTCACTGAACCATACAGGTCGAAGTCATTGTATACATATAATCCTTCCATCACATGTATCCGGATTATTCCAGAGATATAGATAAATGTCAAATCTATATAGATATAATCACGTCGACGTTTCTATTACCAATCTCTTAATAACACTTGGAACTCGCTTCTACAGTGTACCACGGGCTCATGGATTTAACATATTGCTAATTCCATATTGAATACATATGCTATGTACACAGAGCTAACAGATTCTATCTTGACACACTGAGGATATCCTGAAGATCAGTCCACACCCAACGGACAGGCGGAGGTCTGACCTTAAAAGGTCTGTGACGTGAATGCCAACAAAGTGTGGAGGATATCTCATATATCCACAGTGGTATCTCAAGTCAAAGAATCACTATGATACGCAACCCGAGAATATTCTTATTGACGTTGGTGTAGAATCTATTAAGAATCTTCGGTGAGTCCTTCAGTATTTATCCGCTATAAACACCTACACGTCTATATGAGTCTCCAAGACTTATGGTTCATTGAGAAACCATTGGAATCCAAGATTCCAGTATACGGCATGTACCAGTCTCAACAGGTTTACTTTACTGACCAAGTAGTGTAAACCTTGACTAGGAACTATCTAAGAATGACAACGTCATGATACATCTCAAAGTCAGTTGCGAAGCTTTTGCAACAGTTTCATAACCAATCATTCTAAGGTCATTTATGTCTTTACCATATATAAATAGATGTTATACAATAGAAACTGTTTATTTTATTCGTAATAAAATATTTACACATGTATTTACAGTTAAATATATAAGAAAATTGGCGCTTTGAGCACCAAACCTAACAAATTCTCCCACTTGCTCTAATGTCAATATCGATTGTATCTCATATCCATCGACTCCAAATGTTTGTCAAATAACTTCAAAGGAATGGCATTGGTAAGCGAGTCTGCTACATTGTCTTCACTTGGTACCTTGCACACGACAATGTCCCTTCGTGATACAATTTCTCGAATGATGTGGTACTTTCGTTCCACATGCTTCGACTTCTGATGCGCCTTCGGTTCTGATGAGTGGTATTTATATCACTATTTCCCACTCATTTAACCTAATATTTTGTATTGTTTCTTGAGTTTTGTGAATGTTTTGATGTGTTTTGTGTTATTTTGTAGATAAATAAAGTTTCAGGACATTCTGGAGGTGATTTGGAGCAAAACAGTGAAAATTGGCGAAAAAGGGCATTTTGGTAATTTCCAGCGTCGCGCCGCCCAGACCTTCCGCGTCGCGACGCCCAGCATACGCCGAATCTGCTAAAGTGCGCCGGGTCAACATGTCACAATTTGAGAAGTTTGACTTTGCTAACATGCGCTGTGCCACGTGTCACCATCACATCCAATCTGCTAACGTGCGCCGTGCCACGTGTCAACATCATATGCTGCCGACACTCAGACTTGACACATGTCGCCTAGTCATCAGCCACCTCAGCGGTCAACGAGTCAACTTTGCCATGTGTCATGCCACATCATCGTCCACGTCAGCAGGTCAACCTAGTCAACTTGCCACGTCAGCCACAGCCAATCACAACTTGACACGTGTCGCCACGTGTCACCATCCTATTGTGCCGACAAGTGAACAGTCAGCCGCCACGCCACGTCATCGCCACGTCGTCGCCGCGTCAGCATGACGTCATCAATGACATCATCACAATAATTGAGAATTAGCCGCCTTGACACGTGTCGCGTGAACAGTCAGCCGCCTTGCTACGTGTTGCCTTCTCATTGTGCCACGTCGACAAATCCAGCGTCGCGACGCTGAGGACCTTGGCGTCGCGACGCCCGAACAGTGAAAAATTTTCCTATAAATACCAGCGCGAATTTTCATTTTTCAGTTGTTATTCTCTCTCTTCAAATTACGTGTAAAGAGAGTTTCTCTCTCTAAAAAAATTTAGTTTTTAATTTTTTTACTTTTGTAATTTAATTTTAATTACTTTTTGTAATAATAATAAGTTTACTTTCTTTATTTTTTTTTACAGTTTTACTATTTACCATGATGAGGTAATTCCTCCAGCTAAGGTGAAAGGTAATTCTTTTACTGTTGCTCTTTAGTTTAATCTCCCTTAAAAATAATATATTTACTAATTAAAATACTGATTAATAAATGATACCGCTATATTGGTCGGTTGGGAAATTTATTTAATCTGGTTTAAACCTGACTTAATCAAGGAAACCGCTATATTGGTCGGTTGGTATATTTATTTTCTGTTGGTTTGAACCTGATTAATCAATGATACCGCCAGATTGGTCGGTTAATAAATTTATTTAATCTGGTTTAAACCTGACTTAATCAAGGAAACCGCTATATTGGTCGGTTGGTATATTTAATTTCTGTTGGTTTAAACCTGATTAATAAAGGATACCGCCAGATTGGTCGGTTAATAAATTTATTTTGGTACCGCCTTTATGGCTGGTTTATGGACAAATATTACCGCCTATATGGCTGGTTGGACTTAATTGGACTTAATCAGGATACCGCCAGATTGGTCGGTTGGTTAAATAATATCACAAGTTTATATATTATTTTATTGGGAGATTTCTAAATTAGTAATAGTAAAAGTAATTCCTTTTACCTTAGCATTTTATTTTTATTGTATTTTTACTTTTCAGTATTTATTTTAACGCAATTATTTTTCAGCATTTTATGTCTTTTATTTTCAAGTTTTTACCAGCCCTAGCTATGTGTAATAACTAAGTTAGTATCTAGGGTTGTGATGAAATTCAATGTCACGGGTTTATAAGGGTTAGGTTATAATTTGGGTAATAATAAGATTTATTTATTGAGTCTTAATCTCAATGCTCTTTAATTAACAGGCCATTAATTAAATTGATTAGGTAAACTTAAAATGAACTAGACATAGGGATTTTAAGTTTAAGACCTTAGATTCAATAACCCACGATCTTCCTTAAGGATAGATAACCCTTTCAATAGATTTCCTTACAGGATAGGAATATACCTGTCGGGCGGGGGTAGTCTTAATTGGAACTTAATCATAATGAATCTAGGTAATTTGGTTGACATAGACATATGGTTCAATTAGATTATACTAGGTATTTGTAATTGACCATCGGAAGATGTTTTTACATACATTAGTGTTCCAGGTTAATAAATCAATAAATTACCCAATTATTATATAACCACTTTATCTTTAATTAATATTGGAATAAATCACAACCCTAGATAGCTTTTAATATTGAATTTTCTTAAAATCTACTTTCCAACAATTTTATTTTATTGTCTTTAAATTTAGAATCGTCGCTATTTCAAATCAATTAAACAACCTGTTAGATATTAGTAATCATTTAACCTCATAAAATTAATAACTTAGGTATTAAGTCCTCGTGGGATCGATACTTTTTATACTACTTGAACGATACGTACGCTTGCGTTATACGTGTGTGTTTACGCCGGTCAAGTTTTTGGCGCCGTTGCCGGGGACTTATTTATCTGTTATTATTAGTTTAGGGGTTAGATACTTTTACTTGTATCTAATTTCTTTTTACTTATTGTTATTGTTTTCTTGTGTTTCAGGTTCTCAGAAACTTCATGAGACGAACCAGAAGCTTTGAACTCCGACCGTTTGACCCAGAAATTGAAAGAACTATCAGACAGTTGAGAAGAGAAAGGCGAGAAGCCCAAGAAGCTTTAGTCAACATGGAACCTGAACCTTTGGAGGTTGCACCACCAATACCCATTCGAGACAGAACCATTCCGGTGGTTGACAGACTCATTTCATGTATTGTACTCCCTCCATTACCAGCAAATGCAGGTGACATCAAAACTTGCATTCAGATGATACAACAATCAGTTCAGTTTGGAGGAAATGCAACTGAAGATCCTAATGCCCACATCAGCAACTTCCTGGAAGTTTGCGGTACTTTCAATTACAACCGAGAAGCTGAAGAAGCAATGAGACTACGTATTTTCCCATACTCTTTGAAGGACAGAGCTAAAGCCTGGCTACATTCATTACCAGCAGGTTCAATCACAACATGGAACATCTTAGCCACCAAATTTCTTGCAAAGTATTTTCCACCAGCCATAACCGGAAAGCTAAGGAATGACATCACATCCTTTGTGCAACAAGAATCAGAAACTCTCTACGAAGCTTGGGAAAGGTACAAAGACTTACTCCGGAAATGTCCACACCATGAAATTCCAAAATGGCTTCAAGTCCAAACATTTTACAATGGGCTTTCTGGAATAATGAGAACCACAATTGATGCTGCTGCTGAAGGAGCTTTAATGGCAAAAGGTGAAGATCAAGCCTGGGAACTCATTGAAGAAATGGCCAACAACAACTCTTTGTGGCCAACTGAAAGAAGTTTGATTCAAAGAATTGCAGGAATATATGAGGTTGGAGCTAATACAGCAGTCAACACCAAGCTAGATCAAATATGCAAATTCATGGAGACTCTTACCACTGGATCCACAAGTTCACCATATGGAGGAGCACCAGAATCAAATCAACATGAAGAAACGGTGAATTATGTCAACAATTTCAACAGGCAGGGGAACAATCCATATTCCAACACCTACAACCCAGGGTGGAGGAATCATCCTAATTTATCATGGAGCAACAATTCAGGCCAACAGCGGAACTATCCACCACCTGGATTCCAGCAACAGAATAAAGGCCAGGAGCAGACAAATGAACCAGTGATGGCAGAGATGTTAGCTCAATTAAAAAGATATGAAGCCATGATTCAGAGCCAATCAGCTTCCATCAAAGCACTGGAGAATCAAATCGGCCAACTGGCCAATGCTCAGAGTTACAGACCACCAGGTAATCTTCCCAGCAACACAGAACCAAATCCAAAGAACCGAGGGAAGGAACAATGTCAAGCCATTACCTTAAAGAGTGGTACTGAGATCAACAAAGATATTGGAGTCAAAATAGCTGCTGAGGAAGTTCCAAAAGATGCAGTTCCACAGATGGAAGAAAAAGAAGCAAAGGAAAAAGAAAAAGAACAGATCACTCCACCACCACCATTTCCTCAGCGTCTTCAGAAAAACAAACTGGACAAACAGTTTGCTCGTTTCTTGGAGATTTTCAAAAAGCTGCACATTAACATACCATTTGCTGAAGCCTTGGAACAAATGCCCAGTTATGTCAAATTCATGAAAGACATCCTTTCACGAAAACGGAGATTGGGAGATTACGAGACAGTAGCTTTGACAGAAGAATGCAGCGCCATCATTCAGAGGAAGCTTCCCCCGAAGTTGAAAGATCCTGGCAGTTTCACAGTCCCATGTACCATTGGAGAACATTACATCGGTAAGGCTTTATGTGATTTAGGTGCCAGTGTTAATTTAATGCCTTTTTCTATTTACAGGAAACTGCAAATTGGAGAAGCAATGCCTACCTCAATATCTTTGCAACTTGCTGATCGATCACTCGCATTCCCGAGAGGAGTCGTTGAAAATGTGCTGGTCAAAGTTGACAAACTCATCCTTCCAGCAGACTTTATCATCCTTGACATGGAAGAAGACAAAGAAGTACCTATCATTCTTGGGAGACCATTTTTGGCTACAGGTAAAACTGTGATTGATGTGCAAAAAGGAGAACTAACAATGAAAGTGCAGGACCAAGAAGTGACCTTTAATGTTTTCAAAGCTATGAAATTTCCAAGCGATGAAAAGGAAGAAGAAGAATGCTTCAGAGTTGATGTTATTGATAATATTATTCAGAATACTGAGTCAAATCCCACAGATATACTTGAAGCTTGCATCACCAACATGACAGACAACGAACTAGATGCTGAAATCTTGGAATGTATCAATTACCTTGACAAACCATTCCGATTCAAAGTAACACCACCAGTTGAAAGCTTGGAACTGCCAAAGAAAGATCGAATCAAACCTTCGATTGAAGAACCACCACAGCTGGAACTGAAGTTACTTCCGAGCCATCTCAGGTATGCATTTCTTGGAAACTCTTCTGAATTACCTGTTATTATTTCTTCTTCACTAACATTGGAACAGGAAGAAAAGCTACTAAGAGTGTTACGAGAACACAAAAGAGCCATTGGCTGGACTATAGCAGACATTCGAGGCATTAGTCCATCATTTTGCATGCACAAGATTCTGATGAATGATGAATACAAACCTACAGTGGAGCATCAACGGAGACTCAATCCAATCATGAAGGAAGTTGTGAAGAAAGAAATCATCAAATGGTTGGATGCTGGCATCATTTACCCCATCTCAGATAGCATTTGGGTAAGTCCTATGCAGTGTGTGTTGGTTTTCTATAAGGTCCCAAGATCAAACAAGACATGAAATTATGTGTGAACACATCAACGGAGGTAGCGGAATACTCACATTGATCGGTTGAGTCGATATGGAGACGATTCAAGCCCAAAAACGCACTGCCTTTCACGCCCACTGCATGCAGTCCACTGCCCTGCAAAACAGAAAATTGGGTGAAGAAACGGAGCTCCAATCATCGTCGGATGGATCCCGTCTCATGGGGGAACCTCCCTACCACCTTCGCAAGACTCGTAGTGTGCTAGCACTTGATTTCTCACCATGAGAAACCACTCTTGGCTTCCCTTTGTTCACGCCATTTCTGGTTCCAAACCAGTGAAGAATTTCTTCATTTGGGCGTGAGAGAAGAGAGAAATTTGAGAGAGAAGAAGTTGTGTTATATTGATTAAAATGATTTACCAAAAATCAATTTATATTTATGCCATAATTTATTAAATTAATAATAAATTTATGACACAACACATGCAATAGCTTAGAGTGTCAAACACTCAATTTCCATGCAATAACATTGAGTGCAATGTACACAATCTCCATGCAAAGCATTAGAGTGTCAAATAAGCATAATATGACATGTGTCATGTGGGCCCCACACGTTTCCAAATGAAAGTGGCCCCACGTGCACTCACGCGTTCGGGTTCGATATTTCCGAAATACCGAGCTTACGTCGCGACGTTAATTCAATCGAATTTAAATAAATAATTACGCCTGGCGAAATTATTATTTACGTCGCTAACGAATTAATTCTGAATTAACTCGTTTGCCCGAATTAAAATCTAATTTTAATTCCGCGTCGAAATCTAATTTCGTTTAATATATCGAATATATTAATTCATCGATTAATTCCGAATTAATCGTTCTCTCTCTTTAGACGACATTTTATCCCGGATAAAATATCTCCGTTATTAATCCTAGATTAATTTTCTCTCTCTTCTATTATAATCCCAGATTATTCAAGAGTGCGAGTTGTGCGTCATCGGTGGATTATCGGGAAGCGACCCATGAGATCCCCGGATAATCTGGCAGTAAATACGGTCGTCGGAGTATCCGAATCACGTACGTACCAAGTACTACGTTCTACCGATTTACGAGACAAGGTCGACTCCTAGCAAAGCACCAAGTCTTCCCAGGTTCTCCAGACATATTCATCAAAGAATATCTAGATCTATATCAAGCGTAGTATACAGTTGTATTGTGCATATTGTCCCAGTATCGGATAATCACGTGCTAGGGCTGGGGCTGGATAAGTGTCTGCCCCGTCCGAAACACATATCGGATGTCTGGTAACTAGTCTCTATAATCGGATATTCATGACCTGGTCATAATATCACGATTGGATGCGCATCACTTTTTAAGAGCACTAATACCGTATCCTGCGTGACATCATCTCCATTATGACTGGAGTGACACTTCCATCTCGACATCACATCCAATACACTACGATTCCTGATAAACCCAGAAGAGGTGAACACAGAACCAGTTAAGATCCCCCACCACCAAAACCAAAGTTTACCGATTGTCGTAAGTATTAGCGATGTAAGTCTCAGGTTAAGACTATACACACCTACCTTGATTTCGGCCTCCCATAGACACCTAGTCATAATACCAATGGGATTCCGAAGGGTCTATCCAGAGCGAAGCTGTTTCCCGTACCATCGGTGAAACACGACCTCCTATCGCACTTGCACAAGTATCCAATACTTATATATATGAGAACTATGCCGTTGTGCCCTCACAACGCGCACAAGTGCAATACTAGCCTATTCCGCATTATCGATGTCCAGTCTCGATAATACTACGGCTAGGGATATTTAATGATTAATCCTTCGTGGACTGATACTGTCTCATATCATCTCAATCCAGGAACTAATCATAGGGACCTCTCTTCATTTATATATCTAAGGTGATCTAATCACAAATGACGAGAGTGCAATTTCCTTGTTACATAGTTAATTTGCTACAACAACACAATGATCTGTGCAAATAGTGACGCTATGGGTCATTTTGTCCAACAATCTCCCACTTGGCACATGCGAGTCACTCAAGTGTCCTACACCCGAACTATGTAAGGTTCGCTCAAATTGCTGAGGAAAGGTTTTCGTCAGCGGATTTGTTCGATTATCGTTTGACGCGATTTATACGATCATCACATCGCCACGATGTATGATCCGAACGAATCAGATGATATAGAAGTATATATCTGGATCGTCGATGAGACCTTTAATTCCTTAGCCTGTGCTGACGCCTAGCTCAGCTGCTAACAGAACTATATATCTAATCTAATTAGATTTATTTTCGACCCAAAAGACTTATTGCTATTGCTGCCTCAGCTGCAGCAATAATCCGCGTTTGTTGTTTATTCGGCAACAGTTTTCTTGCTTGGAAGATTTCCAGCTCACTGTCCCGTCCTTCAAACTTTATAGTACCGTAGTATTTAATTGTTTGGAAACTTGCAGCAGTGATCCCAGTCACTTCAAGTTCTCCTTCTCTATAGTAAAAGATAACATCTTTAGTTCTCAGAGATACTAACAGATGTTCTTAACTTCAATCCAGTGACTATCACTTGGATTGACCCGATTGTGACTCCATATGCTTGAAGCGTATGAGACACCAATACAAGTACATTTTAAATGTACAATTTCCAGAGAGTGTTAACAACTCCAAATCTATCCCAGTAGATCTTTATTCCTCTAATAAAGGTTGTTATCTCTCAGAATTCTACGGAGAATTTCTATTGAAAGCCAAGCTTTCAACAATAGCTTTATGGGAATTTTCACTGTCAATGCGCTCTCCCACTAACCTCCTTATATACACAAGAATTATTTCGTTTTGAGTCAAATCATAAACCATTATGATTATTTCAAAACAACAGTTCCAAGAACCTCACGCTTGCATCAATCCAAACATGGATTGAATAACCCGCAAACCTTGTTTGTCGGTTATACAAAATCGTCAGGATGTTGTAAACATCCTCCAAAAGGTTTCCTTTTCAGGAAAGCGATTTTGATTTGTAACTGACATATTTCATAAATGAAATATACAGTTATCAACAAGCATCTTCAAAATGGATTAACCATGGCAACATGTAAAAGGTTGAACCGTTATTAACATAATGTTGATAACGATACCTTTCCGTCAAAACCTTAGCTTTGCACGTTGGTATGTTGCCTTCCATGTATGTCTTCCTTGAAGACGTTTTAATGTACCATAGGCACAATGCCTTGTGGTACAACAACTAGTATCCAAACATAGTTGTTATACATGGAATCCATTTCGGACTCATGGCACTTTGCCATAACAGGGAGTCGATACCTCGTATCACTTCCTTATAACGTAGTCGGATGGTACCTCACAATAAGATTGACATCTTTATGAGGTTAGATCAGAAACCCATACCCTAGGTTGTTTTCTGACTCTATCCGATCTACTAGTTTCTTGTGTATTTGAAGATTAATGGTATAGATTCATCATAGATGAACTATTTGTGTTCCATTAAGGATTTCGTGCCTTGAACAGTATTACTCCGATTTTCATCGAGTATCACTATCCTCCCACTGACCACTGCATATCGGTATTCCTCTCAGGAAAACCGCATGGTGAGCAACAATTACATTGTTCTCAAGTGGGATTTATAAGTACTATACTTAAGGTTTCCCTTAGGATAACTTATATTGGCACTTATCCAATTTGGGTCCTTAGTTTGGTATCAACCAAACGTTATGCCTGGCATACCCAAATTATCAGGAATGAGAAACCTCGTTTCTTCCCTGTTCATATCCTATATGATATCTGTCAAACAGATTTATATGGAACCTTATTCTAAATAAGTTTTGCACTGTTAATACATATCCTGTTGAAGGAAATAGTAGCTCAGAGCGACTCGTGATAAACCTTATTATGTCCAACAAAATTCGGTTTTAGTTCAGACACACTGTCTAACTGACGTGTCTCGAGAGGAGTCCTCATCTGAAAGAATACCATACTCTTTCATGTAGGTATGAAACTTACTGCTTAAGTATTTTCCATTACGGTTTTACCGTGGCGGAATAATACTATAGCCGATCTGTTTGTTTTCTTCTCTTCGTGTCAAAACTTCAAAAGTTTCCGATTGTGTTCTTCAAAAGAAACACATAACCACAACGTGATGCTACATCCGTTAAGGTCACGAAATATTCATGTTCACATCTAGCCTAGCTAGATATGGGCCCACTTACTTCACCATGAATAGGGCTAACAGATCGGTGGCCCTTTTACTATTACCAAGTAAATAGTATTTTAGGTATTTAACCTAATAAACTAGATTCGTAGACCTTATTTGAATAGTCAAATCAGTCCTAGTACCCACTCTATAAAAGTGTGGATATACGAGTCTTCTTTAATTGTGTCCTAGACAACAATGCCACAAATAAGTCTCCATTGATCAAATCAATATGAGCTATTTATTTGTCATTTTATATGTTTGAGATTTTATTTATATTCAAAATATAAATTCTGTTATTTACATCCAATGTATTTATCTCAGTATCATCTTTATATATTGAAACACTTTAGTGTTCTAGAATATAAAGGTTTTATCCGCAATGGATTAAACACTGATATAGAGATAATGTCTCTAGATAAAACTAGTTACATTATAACATTTCCTAATTTAAGTACATACCCAAAGGGCAGTTCCTAAACTTAGGTATCTACGGTCGAAACAGCGACTTTCATCCCGTTTCCAATTCGCAGAGTAATCTCGGCTTGAAGCCAGTATCCAGCTCACAGCGGATTCTGAACGTCAATACATATATTTTATGTACCACACTAAGTATTGAAAATCCAATTTTAATACTAGTAGTGAACATAACTTTGACAAATATTTTAAAGTTAGAGCCTCGCCCTTTCTTTAATTCCTTCGTGTCTTCCATATCCAAATGGTAGTCACTTTGGGATATGTCAATTATCCTTTTCAATATTTCACAAACCACTTGGGTTTTAGAATATCGAAATGATGTGCACCTTGTGCTACATGCCCATTGCAAACTTTGACTTTTCTCCACTAGAATAGTCAATTAATTCTCCAAGAATTATTAATTGCAATTTTAATACTTTTAAATCTAAAGATAGATTTATTATAAGTATATTAATTAAGCACTAAAGTCATCATCACATAAATCTTCCAAAGACTTTATGCTCTACTATTTGCTTAATAATGGGCTTAGTCATAATAAGTTATTTTATCAAATAAATTAACCTATTATTAATTCCCAATTGAAAATTAAATCATCTAAAACATTTAATCCAAGGATTATATATTTTAAATATTCAACCTTTCAATTCTTTCATGATTTCAATAGTCCAACTATTTAATCAATTTTAATAAGGTACTATTTATTATAATGATTACAATAATCCAATTATTTAATCAACTATAATTTTAATATTGATTACTATAATCTCATTATAAAATCAACTATCATTTAATTCAATTATATTGATTACTATAATCCAATTACAAAATCAACTATATATTGAATGAGTTTGTATATAGTCCAACTATATATATTTTTTATGACAACATAAAATATTAGTCCAACTAATACTTTTGATTAATATGACGAGTAAAATATAAATGAGCGCGTTTAGCGAGTAATTGAACGAATGTTGCAAATTCAATACTTGCCTCCCACTATTTATTCGTCGAGCCTCTAACCCTCTGTGGAGTACTCGGGAAACCGCGTTTCCTAGTGGGCTAGGATCCTATTAAATAACATACAACCTTGACTTTGGCCAACAAGCTGTATGCTATTTAACTAGGTAGATCTCACAGATCAATTGGATCCAATCCAATTCCTAGATCCGGTTAGGTGGACATCCAAGTCCTAAACATATTACTTATGCCAATGTATCTAATACATTTTCCTATCCTTATCTCCGAATCATCTAGGCCTTGGCTTTGGCACAACAAACCTAATGATTCCAGTTAAGCGGGACCCATTGACAAGGAAAGTTTCGTAATCAATGTATTTGGACAAGAAGTGATCTTGACTTTGGCCAACAAATCACAACTTGGACTAGACACCGATGTGGAACAAAACTCTCATGATTCAAATACATCCAATTGACAAGGTCTTGACTTTGGCCAACAAACCAATGCCAATCGGATCTTGAACAAGAACCATTCAATGGAAGGATAATCGCTTAATATAAATTGAGGATTTTCGCGTGCAAATTGGCTACCAATTTAATTATCTTTGTTAGGTCTCATCATCATACACCCTTAAAACATGCATTCTAAATACATAATAAAGCGAGTATGAAATATAAATAATAATGATATGCGGATGGATACTTTACACATTGATCCTAGATCAAATCTCTCCCTTTCTCACTCAAGCTAGCACTTGTACTACTTCTACCCGTTACACTACACTTCTAAAGAAACCTCATATACATAGAGGGGAATAGGTGAGAAGAGAATACAAAGAGAAAGAAGGTGATAAGGCTGGACACGCAGGTCCAATTTATAAATCGAATTTATTACAACAATTTCTAAAATTGCCCACCCGACTAATATCCATCCGATATGCATTATTCATTCAACACAACCATGTATTCACACACATAAGCATGCTATCAATCAATCTAATCAAATTAATTAATCTGATAATTAAGTGATCATCCAATGTTCAAACAACGATTTGATTTTGTTCGAGTCAAACTCGTTTTTGCGAATAAGTACTCAAAGTACGAATTCATGAATTAAATTAAACTACATCATTAAATCAAATTTAACATGTATTTAATACTAATTCATTATTCAATTCCAAATTAAATATTGCACTTTATTTAATAAACCTTTACGATTTAAATTCCAAATTCAATCGCGTCGGGACTCAAAGTCCGATTAACGTCCAACGTCCATTTAATTCAAGTCTAATGGGCTTCAATTAATTTCTTTAGGCATGGGCTTCGGCAACCAAAGCCCAATAGTGGAATCACCCAAAATGCCTTAGAAATCAATTTCGGCCCATTAGGCCCAATTAAACATTAAAGGTTCATTAGTCGCAATTGGGCTTTATGGTTAAGGTCTTGGGCCCAATTGGATCCAATCCACTTGGCCTAAACCAAACTTGATAAATCAAGCCCAAAAGGCCCAATTACAACATTAAATTCTAATTTCCAAAATTAGGCCCAATTAATTAAATCCAAAAATCCAATTTTCACAATTCAATTACCAAAAGTGCATTATATGATTAATCGACTAAATCAATATTTTTAAAACACCAAATTAGTCCAATTAATCATGCTTGATTCATTATCACATGTCAAACACACATAATGAAAAATCAAACCCATATACATGCTTTCATGCTCTCGGTCAAGGAAGGTTATTTTGTCCGATTTGAATTCAATCCGATTAATTACACAATCGACAACGTATTAACTTCCCGAATGATTTCATACACATCCAATGTTCATAAAATCAAAATTACCAAGACATTAGGGCATTACACATTCGGCCAACTCAAAGATTTTGGGGTTTTTGTCCAATTCGAAATCCAATCCAATTCGATTCAAATTAACGTCAACCTAATCGATTCTAACTCATCAAATGAATCAAAAATCAAAAAATCCAAGATCCAAAAAATCAATTGACATTCGGCCAACATGAAATATTTGGGGAAAATAATTCCAAATCATTTTTCATCAAATTAGTCCAACCAAAATGAATTTAAACATGTTATAAGCATACTCAAACATTCAATTCATTCAAATCATGCTTAACAAACATTTACCCAAATTTTAAGCCCTACAAATTTCATGCTTGCAACTTTAGCTCATGATGCCATTGTTGGTTTTCTATAAGGTCCCAAGATCAAACAAGACATGAAATTATGTGTGAACACATCAACGGAGGTAGCGGAATACTCACATTGATCGGTTGAGTCGATATGGAGACGATTCAAGCCCAAAAACGCACTGCCTTTCACGCCCACTGCATGCAGTCCACTGCCCTGCAAAACAGAAAATTGGGTGAAGAAACGGAGCTCCAATCATCGTCGGATGGATCCCGTCTCATGGGGGAACCTCCCTACCACCTTCGCAAGACTCGTAGTGTGCTAGCACTTGATTTCTCACCATGAGAAACCACTCTTGGCTTCCCTTTGTTCACGCCATTTCTGGTTCCAAACCAGTGAAGATTTCTTCATTTGGGCGTGAGAGAAAGAGAAATTTGAGAGAGAAGAAGTTGTGTTATATTGATTAAAATGATTTACCAAAAATCAATTTATATTTATGCCATAATTTATTAAATTAATAATAAATTTATGACACAACACATGCAATAGCTTAGAGTGTCAAACACCTCAATTTCCATGCAATAACATTGAGTGCAATGTACACAATCTCCATGCAAAGCATTAGAGTGTCAAATAAGCATAATATGACATGTGTCATGTGGGCCCCACACGTTTCCAAATGAAAGTGGCCCCACGTGCACTCACGCGTTCGGGTTCGATATTTCCGAAATACCGAGCTTACGTCGCGACGTTAATTCAATCGAATTTAAATAAATAATTACGCCTGGCGAAATTATTATTTACGTCGCTAACGAATTAATTCTGAATTAACTCGTTTGCCCGAATTAAAATCTAATTTTAATTCCGCGTCGAAATCTAATTTCGTTTAATATATCGAATATATTAATTCATCGATTAATTCCGAATTAATCGTTCTCTCTCTTTAGACGCATTTTATCCCGGATAAAATATCTCCGTTATTAATCCTAGATTAATTTTCTCTCTCTTCTATTATAATCCCAGATTATTCAAGAGTGCGAGTTGTGCGTCATCGGTGGATTATCGGGAAGCGACCCATGAGATCCCCGGATAATCTGGCAGTAAATACGGTCGTGGAGTATCCGAATCACGTACGTACCAAGTACTACGTTCTACCGATTTACGAGACAAGGTCGACTCCTAGCAAAGCACCAAGTCTTCCCAGGTTCTCCAGACATATTCATCAAAGAATATCTAGATCTATATCAAGCGTAGTATACAGTTGTATTGTGCATATTGGCCCAGTATCGGATAATCACGTGCTAGGGCTGGGGCTGGATATAGTGTCTGCCCCGTCCGAAACACATATCGGATGTCTGGTAACTAGTCTCTATAATCGGATATTCATGACCTGGTCATAATATCACGATTGGATGCGCATCACTTTTTAAGAGCACTAATACCGTATCCTGCGTGACATCATCTCCATTATGACTGGAGTGACACTTCCATCTCGACATCACATCCAATACACTACGATTCCTGATAAACCCAGAAGAGGTGAACACAGAACCAGTTAAGATCCCCCACCACCAAAACCAAAGTTTACCGATTGTCGTAAGTATTAGCGATGTAAGTCTCAGGTTAAGACTATACACACCTACCTTGATTTCGGCCTCCCATAGACACCTAGTCATAATACCAATGGGATTCCGAAGGGTCTATCCAGAGCGAAGCTGTTTCCCGTACCATCGGTGAAACACGACCTCCTATCGCACTTGCACAAGTATCCAATACTTATATATATGAGAACTATGCCGTTGTGCCCTCACAACGCGCACAAGTGCAATACTAGCCTATTCCGCATTATCGATGTCCAGTCTCGATAATACTACGGCTAGGGATATTTAATGATTAATCCTTCGTGGACTGATACTGTCTCATATCATCTCAATCCAGGAACTAATCATAGGGACCTCTCTTCATTTATATATCTAAGGTGATCTAATCACAAATGACGAGAGTGCAATTTCCTTGTTACATAGTTAATTTGCTACAACAACACAATGATCTGTGCAAATAGTGACGCTATGGGTCATTTTGTCCAACAGTGTGTACCAAAGAAAGGAGGAATTACTGTGGTTACCAATGAAAAGAACGAATTAATTCCGACAAGAACAGTGACTGGATGGAGAGTATGTATGGATTACAGGAAATTGAACAAAGCCACGAGAAAAGACCATTTTCCACTACCATTTATTGACCAGATGTTAGACAGGTTGGCAGGACATGAGTTCTATTGCTTTCTGGACGGATATTCAGGGTACAATCAAATTGCCATCGCCCCATAAGACCAGGAGAAAACTACATTTACATGTCCCTATGGTACTTTTGCTTTCCGCAGGATGCCATTTGGATTATGTAATGCCCCTGCCACATTTCAGCGTTGTATGATGGCCATTTTCTCAGACATGCTGGAGCAGAGTATGGAAGTTTTTATGGATGATTTTTCTGTGTTTGGAGATTCTTTTGACCATTGTTTGTTAAATTTGGAACAGGTATTACAAAGATGTGAAGATACAAACCTGGTACTCAATTGGGAAAAATGTCACTTTATGGTGCAGGAAGGTATTGTTCTTGGACACCGGATTTCACAAAAGGGAATTGAGGTAGACAAAGCAAAAATCGAGACAATTGAGAAACTACCTCCACCAACATCAGTTAAAGGTATTCGAAGTTTTCTTGGACATGCAGGTTTTTACAGGAGATTTATCAAAGACTTTTCCAAGATTGCAAAACCTCTTTGTAATCTTCTGGAGAAAGATGTGCCTTTCAACTTCACAACAGAATGCCAGAAAGCCTTTGAAATCTTAAAACAGAAGCTGGTTTCTGCCCCCATCATTGTAGCACCAAACTGGACCCTTCCATTCGAGGTAATGTGTGATGCTAGTGATTTTGCTGTAGGTGCAGTTTTGGGACAACGCAAAGCAAAGATTTTCCACACCATTTACTACTCCAGCAGAACTCTGAATGAAGCTCAACTCAACTACACAACCACTGAAAAGGAGTTGCTCGCAGTTGTGTACGCTTTTGACAAATTCCGCTCTTATCTGTTGGGTCCCAAAGTGGTGGTCTACACAGATCATTCAGCAATCAAATATCTAATCAAAAAGAAAGATGCCAAACCCAGATTGATCCGTTGGATACTTCTTCTGCAAGAATTCGATGTGGAGATTCGAGACAGGAAAGGAACAGAGAATCAGGTGGCAGATCATTTATCGAGGCTCGAGAATGGAAAAACAGCTGACAAAGATCCTTCAATCAAAGAAACTTTTCCAGATGAACAACTGTTTTCCATAAATCAACAGGTAGTCCCTTGGTATGCTGACTATGTCAATTATATTGTGACAGGAAAATGGCCGTTGGAATGGACAACTCAGCAACGGAAAAAGTTCTTCAAAGAAGTCAAACAATATGTCTGGGATGAACCGTACCTGTTCAAACGGTGTGCTGATCAACTACTAAGACGATGTGTTCCACAGGAGGAAATCAACAGTGTTTTGCAACACTGTCATTCATCACCATACGGCGGACACTTCAGCGGAAACAAAACTGCAGCCAAAGTCCTTCAATCAGGTTTATTCTGGCCCACACTTTTTAAAGATGCTTATCTTTTTGCTTTCAATTCAATGTCAGGTGCCAGAGAACAGGGAATATTTCTAGGAGAAACGAAGGACCTTTGCAAAACATTCTAGAAGTGGAAATATTTGATGTATGGGGTATTGATTTCATGGGACCCTTTGTTCCATCATTTGGAAACTTGTACATCCTGGTAGCTGTAGACTACGTCTCCAAATGGGTCGAAGCAATTGCACTGCCATCCAATGACTCAAAAGTTGTGATTAAATTCCTGAAAAAGAACATTTTCACTCGATTCGGAACACCTCGGGCAATTATCAGCGATGGTGGCTCACATTTCTGCAACAAATACTTCGATGCACTCCTATCCAAATACGGAGTAACACACAAAGTTGCCACAGCTTACCATCCACAGTCAAATGGACAGGTTGAGGTTTCAAACAGGGAAATCAAAAGAATCCTAGAAAGAACCGTTGGATCAACAAGGAGGGACTGGTCAATAAAACTAGATGATGCATTATGGGCCTACAGGACAGCTTACAAGACACCCATTGGTATGTCACCATATCGATTAGTGTTTGGGAAAGCGTGCCATCTACCAGTTGAGCTTGAACACAAGGCGTACTGGGCACTGAAGAAGTTGAATTTTGACTCACAAGCTGCAGGAGAGAAAAGACTTCACCAACTCAACGAATTGGAGGAATTTCGCCTACAGGCTTATGACAATGCCAAATTATACAAGGAAAAGACAAAGAAATGGCATGACCGAAAAATAGTGCACACACAGTTGGAACCAAGACAGCAGGTGTTGTTGTACAACTCGAGGTTGAAACTTTTCCCTGGAAAGTTGAAATCTAGGTGGTCTGGACCATTTGTAATCACTCAGGTTTTACCATATGGAGCTGTTGAGTTACTGGATCCCAATACCAACAACACATTCAAAGTTAACAGTCAGCGTGTCAAGCACTACTGGGGAGAATCATTTGGGCGACAAAAAGAAAGTGTTACACTTTCAGATCCAGCATAAACGTTCGAGAAGTAACGTCTAGCTGACGACTTAAAACTTAGCGCTCGCAGGGAGGCAACCCATGCAATTTTTGTATATATTGTGATTTGGTGTGATTTAATTTTGTGTGTTTAGTTTTTGCAGATTAAGTCATTTCAAGATGGAAGAAGCTCTCGCAAATCTTCACAAGCAATTTCCTTCTCTCCCACAAAAATCTCTATTGAAAGTTTACAAAGCTCGCTTGGAACGAATGAGACTACTGACGATCCATGGTGTGCCCAATGATATTCGTTGGGTAATTGAAGCACGAGTTCGATTGGCAGGTGAGCCTTCTGAATCTTTTATTTCACATCTGCCTGGTTTTGGAAGAAGCACCTATGCAAAGAAACGTAGAGCTAAACAAATGGGTGTTTGTTACAAATGTGCACGATGGAATTGCAATACTCGTTGTCGTTCTTTAGGAATGGTGTCTATTAATCGCGAAGACAAAATTGAATTCATTAGGGATGGCTTGAGTAAGGAGTCTTTAGATGATATATCTTCGACTCTTGAGACGCATCCATCAGTGGACATGTTCACATAGCCTTTCGCAAATTACATACACAATTTCAAAAAGAAAGACAACAGTTAAGTCTCGGGAATCTGACTCAAAAAGACCCTGTTTGCCAATTTATAAGAAAATTGGATGGGAAGCTTGTCCCTGACGCATAGACGTCAATCAAGCCCGTTATTTGTAAATATTATATCTCTTCGTTTGTCTTTTCCTAATAATTGTGATTTGTTTTGTTGTTTTCTTTTATTTTCTCCGACAGGATCCAGATCTTGTTGACTATCACGATCTATTTTACTATTTTGTTACTAATCGTCCCTTGGAAGATACTTGTGCTATTTTTACTCACCCTTTTCAGGTATTATAAATTCAACTCATCATTGCACATTTGAAGATATACTGAGTAAAACATGGAAGCCACTTCAAGAAGACGAGTTGAAAACATTTGTGTGTTTTGCGGTAGTACTGTTGGTACTAAACCACAATACATAGAAGCAGCACATGAATTGGGTCGAGTCTTAGCCGCAAGGAATATACACTTAATCTATGGCGGAGGTAATCTCGGACTAATGGGGATTGTTTCAAAGGCCGTACAGGAAGGAGGCAATCATGTTTTGGGAATCATCCCAAAACCCTTGGCAGAAGCAAATCTTATTGAACCAACAAACGGAGAGGAACTGATCGTACCAGGTATATCTGAACGACTGGTAGAAATGATTAACCGTTCTGATGCTTTTATTGCTTTGCCAGGTGGCTTGGGCACATTGGAGGAAATTTTTATTGTACTATCTTGGGCGAACCTAAACATACACCAGAAACCAATTGGGCTGTACAACGTTGATGGGTTTTATGATTTTCTTTGTGTATTTCTTGATGATGCTCGAAGAAATGGGTTCGTGTCAAAACCTTTAAAAGAACTCCTCTTCACTGCCAGAACTGCTCCAGATCTAATTGACCAACTCATAGCCTATGAACCGAAAGTTGACCCTATCATTTCAAAGATAAATTGGTCCGAGGACGATCGTGGTAAGAGACGTCGAATTAATCTGGATCTTAACCTTTAATTACCTGTAAAATTTCAGCTAATCAGGTATTATTTTCTAAACTCTTCTTCTACTTTTTAAAACATTGGGGACAATGTCTCATTTAGGTTTGGGGGTGAGGTATAGTTAATAATACTTGTTTGTATTGTGTTTTTATTTTTAGTCCAAAATTTTTCGAAAAATAAAAAAAAAATTGAAAATTTTTCAAAAATTACAAAAATATTTTGCATTTTTTGTGTTTTTATTTTGACTAAAAAGGTGAATTGGTAAGAAATAGCCGAGTAAGGAGTTTCCACTCTTGAGACGTATTTCAAACCATTTATTTCGAAATAAGTTAATTTTTGTTTATTTCCTTTTGAATTATTTAATTTGTGAATTCTCCATAATACTGACTAAAATGAATCTTCATATGCTCATTTGACAGGTATTATCAACATACATAGTAACATACAGACATGAGCTGTAATTGAAAAATTTGTAATATTCCGTGCTATAGTTTAATTGGAGGAAGCATCTATACATAGTTATGGAATAATAAAAAAAAAAAAAAAAAAAAAAAAAAAAAATTCTGATGTACAAAAATAAAGTATCTAAGATCCGGGTTATTAAGTCTGTAATGGTGTTTTAACACCTAGTGCCCTAAAACCAACTGGTTTGGGAGTCATTGGCCCAAAGCTCGCTACATGGATCAAAGATACTGCAAAAAAATATATTTATATCTAAAGTCTGAGTAATTAAGTTCGTAGGGGTGTCTTAACACCTGGTGCCCTAAAGCCAACTGGTTTGGGAGTCACCAACCCAAAGCTCGCTACATAGACAGAAGGTATTGTATATAAATAAAAAGTCAAAATTCAGAAAAGCAAAGAAAAAATCAGAAAAATCAAAAAATTATTCCATTACTACAAAAAGGTGTGAAATCTGATAGAACTTTAGGACAAAAATATTACTCTCTTATCAACTGCACTTATGACTGTTGTGGGCAAAAATGAGTTGTTTAATATTTTGTTGGCTGTGTATATGGAGAATGGTAAAAATAATCGGAGAATTTACTTATTTGGTAATTTAGAAAGAAACAAAACAACTAGTAACTTGTAGTAGAAGTTTCACCTGATTAGTTACTAACTTTCTTTATTCTCTTTTCGCTTGTCTTTTTGCTTTTGTGTGCATTAGTTTTAATACACTTTTACTTTTGTAAAATGTTTGTGGGTATCATTGCTGTAAACCCTCACGAGACTACACTCGTCCACTAGGGACACCTAGGGGTTTAAAGGCTTGTTGCATATGCTAAATGCAACCGTGATCCCTACGAAAATGGCTTAGTTAAATTTTATTCTGTTATTTTATTCTGTATTTTGCTCGAGGACTAGCAAAATGTTAGGTTTGGGGGTGTGATGAGTGGTATTTATATCACTATTTCCCACTCATTTAACCTAATATTTTGTATTGTTTCTTGAGTTTTGTGAATGTTTTGATGTGTTTTGTGTTATTTTGTAGATAAATAAAGTTTCAGGACATTCTGGAGGTGATTTGGAGCAAAACAGTGAAAATTGGCGAAAAAGGGCATTTTGGTAATTTCCAGCGTCGCGCCGCCCAGACCTTCCGCGTCGCGACGCCCAGCATACGCCGAATCTGCTAAAGTGCGCCGGGTCAACATGTCACAATTTGAGAAGTTTGACTTTGCTAACATGCGCTGTGCCACGTGTCACCATCACATCCAATCTGCTAACGTGCGCCGTGCCACGTGTCAACATCATATGCTGCCGACACTCAGACTTGACACATGTCGCCTAGTCATCAGCCACCTCAGCGGTCAACGAGTCAACTTTGCCATGTGTCATGCCACATCATCGTCCACGTCAGCAGGTCAACCTAGTCAACTTGCCACGTCAGCCACAGCCAATCACAACTTGACACGTGTCGCCACGTGTCACCATCCTATTGTGCCGACAAGTGAACAGTCAGCCGCCACGCCACGTCATGCCACGTCATCGCCACGTCGTCGCCGCATCAGCATGACGTCATCAATGACATCATCACAATAATTGAGAATTAGCCGCCTTGACACGTGTCGCGTGAACAGTCAGCCGCCTTGCTACGTGTTGCCTTCTCATTGTGCCACGTCGACAAATCCAGCGTCGCGACGCTGAGGATCTTGGCGTCGCGACGCCCGAACAGTGAAAAATTTTCCTATAAATACCAGCGCGAATTTTCATTTTTCAGTTGTTATTCTCTCTCTTCAAATTACGTGTAAAGAGAGTTTCTCTCTCTAAAAAAATTTAGTTTTTAATTTTTTTACTTTTGTAATTTAATTTTAATTACTTTTTGTAATAATAATAAGTTTACTTTCTTTATTTTTTTTTACAGTTTTACTATTTACCATGATGAGGTAATTCCTCCAGCTAAGGTGAAAGGTAATTCTTTTACTGTTGCTCTTTAGTTTAATCTCCCTTAAAAATAATATATTTACTAATTAAAATACTGATTAATAAATGATACCGCTATATTGGTCGGTTGGGAAATTTATTTAATCTGGTTTAAACCTGACTTAATCAAGGAAACCGCTATATTGGTCGGTTGGTATATTTATTTTCTGTTGGTTTGAACCTGATTAATCAATGATACCGCCAGATTGGTCGGTTAATAATTTATTTAATCTGGTTTAAACCTGACTTAATCAAGGAAACCGCTATATTGGTCGGTTGGTATATTTAATTTCTGTTGGTTTAAACCTGATTAATAAAGGATACCGCCAGATTGGTCGGTTAATAAATTTATTTTGGTACCGCCTTTATGGCTGGTTTATGGACAAATATTACCGCCTATATGGCTGGTTGGACTTAATTGGACTTAATCAGGATACCGCCAGATTGGTCGGTTGGTTAAATAATATCACAAGTTTATATATTATTTTATTGGGAGATTTCTAAATTAGTAATAGTAAAAGTAATTCCTTTTACCTTAGCATTTTATTTTTATTGTATTTTTACTTTTCAGTATTTATTTTAACGCAATTATTTTTCAGCATTTTATGTCTTTTATTTTCAAGTTTTTACCAGCCCTAGCTATGTGTAATAACTAAGTTAGTATCTAGGGTTGTGATGAAATTCAATGTCACGGGTTTATAAGGGTTAGATTATAATTTGGGTAATAATAAGATTTATTTATTGAGTCTTAATCTCAATGCTCTTTAATTAACAGGCCATTAATTAAATTGATTAGGTAAACTTAAAATGAACTAGACATAGGGATTTTAAGTTTAAGACCTTAGATTCAATAACCCACGATCTTCCTTAAGGATAGATAACCCTTTCAATAGATTTCCTTACAGGATAGGAATATACCTGTCGGGCGGGGGTAGTCTTAATTGGAACTTAATCATAATGAATCTAGGTAATTTGGTTGACATAGACATATGGTTCAATTAGATTATACTAGGTATTTGTAATTGACCATCGGAAGATGTTTTTACATACATTAGTGTTCCAGGTTAATAAATCAATAAATTACCCAATTATTATATAACCACTTTATCTTTAATTAATATTGGAATAAATCACAACCCTAGATAGCTTTTAATATTGAATTTTCTTAAAATCTACTTTCCAACAATTTTATTTTATTGTCTTTAAATTTAGAATCGTCGCTATTTCAAATCAATTAAACAACCTGTTAGATATTAGTAATCATTTAACCTCATAAAATTAATAACTTAGGTATTAAGTCCTCGTGGGATCGATACTTTTTATACTACTTGAACGATACGTACGCTTGCGTTATACGTGTGTGTTTACGCCGGTCAGGTTCCTTTGCTTACACAATGGCTCCAGTATTATCACAATATAACAGAATCAAATTCTCGATACTTGGGACTATTCCCAATTCTGTGATAAAATTCTTAACTCATACAGCTTCCTTTGTAGCTTCAGAAGCTGCAATATATTCCGTCTTTGTGGTGGAATCAGTTGTTGACCCTTATTTGGAACTCTTCCAACAAAGTACACCTCCGTTAAGGGTAAAGGCGAATCCTGATGTAGACTTTCTATTATCTGGATCCGATTGGAAACCGAAATCCACATACCCAATAACTTGTAGTTCAATTCCTCAATATATTATAAACTTATCCTTAGTACCTTTAAAATACTTGAGGATATGTTTAATGGCCATCCAATGGTCATTACCTAGATTGGACTGATATCTGTTGGTCACACTAACTGCAAAGCTGATATTAGGTCTAGTACATAACATGGCATACATGATACTGCCCAAACACGAAACATAAGGCTGATTAGACATTCTAATCTTCTCATCTTCTATTTGTGGCCACATCTTCTTTGAAAGATGTAAGCCAAGTCTGAACGGTATGTTTGCTGTCTTACAGTTATCAAAATTATACCGTTCTAAGATCTTATCTATGTACGTTGATTGGGATAACCCAATAAGCTTCATTTCTCTATCTCTATAGAGTTTTATGCCTAAGACATAAGAATCTTCACCCAGGTCCTTCATGGAGAAATTCTTACAAATATAAGCTTTTGACGCCTTGCATCATCCCAATATCATTCCCAATGATTAAGATGTCGTCAACATAGAGAACTAAAAATACCACCATACTCCCACTGGTTTTCTTATACATACAGGATTCTTCCGAGTTCTTGAGAAAACCAGACAATCGGATTATCTCGTCGAATCGAAGATTCCAACTTCGTGAAGCTTGTTTAAGTCCATAAATGGACTTCTTAAGCTTACATACCATGCCCGAGTTCTCGCTAGATGCAAAACCCTCAGGTTGTTCCATAAATATTTCTTCATCAAGAAATCCATTTAGAAAAATCGTTTTGACATCCATTTTCCAAATCTCGTAATCATGGTAAGCGATAATAGACAATAAAATCCTTATAGACTTTGGCATCGCAACTGACGAAAAAGACTCATCATAGTCGACACCAAGTCGTTGCGTGTAACCTTTAGCTACCAGTCGGGCCTTAAAGGTTTCAACCTTTCTGTCACGCCCGTGCTTCCTTTTCTAAACCCATTTACAATTGATATGAATAATTCCTTCAGGAAGCGGAACTAAGTCCCAAACTTGATTCTCATGCATTGCGTCTAACTCAGATTTCATGACGTCTTGCCACTTCACAAAGTCGATGCCCAACATCGATTCTCTATAGGTAAAAAGGTCATTTTTTTCAACTAAGATAACATCGAGACTATTTTCTTGTATCAAATACAAGCGTTCAGGAGGTCTAAATACCATTTATGACCTACAGAGTATGTGTAATAAAGGTTCTTTATCTTCTTGAACTTCAGGTTCCTTCGTTGATTCATTGGTCTCAGGTTGTACTTCATCATGTTCATCATGTCTATTATTACCTCCTTCTGTCAAAAATTCTACCCCTAGAAATATTCCGAAGCGAGCTACGAACACATTTTGATGCTCGGTATCATAGAATAAATATCCTTTCGTATTTGAAGGATATCCAACAAACCTAAACTTTTGCCCTCGAGGCAAAAGCTTATTCTGCTGAGCCACCCTGACATATGCAGGACAACCCCAAACCTTAATATAATTAAGATTTGGTTCCCTTCCGGTCCATATCTCATATGGAATCGGAGGAACAGCTTTAGAAGGAATCTTATTCAAAAGATGTGCGGCAGTTAAAAGAGCTTAACCCCATAAGAAATAGGGAAAATCTGTAAAACTCAACATAGATCGGACCATATCCAATAATGTCTAATTTCTCCTATTTGACACTCCATTTTGTTGGGGTTTTAAGAGGAATATATTGAGCGAGAATCTCATTCTCCTTTAAATAATCAGTGAACTCTCCACTTATATATTCACCGCCTCGATCAGACCGAAGACTTTTAATATATCGTCCAGTTTGTTTTTCTACTTCGTTTCAGAATTCTTTTAACATTTCAAAGGTTTTCGATTTATGTTTCATCAGATACACATAACTGTACCGTGACACATCATCGGTAAAGGTAATGAAGTATGAAAAACCACTGTGTGTAGTCTGAATCATAGGACCACATACATCAGAATGTATTAGTTCCAATAAGTCAGTGGCTACGTGTCCAACACCCGAAAATGAGGTTTTGGTCATTTTACCCCGAATACAAGATTCACATGTTGGATAAGGTTTAATGGTGAGATCCGGAAACAAACCATTCCTAACCAACTGGGTTAGACATTTCACGCATATATGACCTAACCTCATATGCCAATGTTCAGTATTATTTATTTCATATATTTTACGTTTATTAATTCAAGTATTCAAAATATCTCGAGAATTGTGCAAAATATAATGACCATGCTCATTTGGAAAACAATGGATCTGAATATTATTTCGATCATATAAATACAAGGAACGGTTCTTAATATTTACATGATATCCCTATATATCTAATACAAAAAGTGATATAATATTTTTTACGCATCCCAGTACAATATAGCATTCATTCAGTAAAAGTCTCACATTGGGTAAGGGAATCTCGCATAAGCCCACTGTAATCGCATCCAGAGAGTCACCACTCCCGAATCGCAACTGTATCTCTCCATATTTCAGCTGTCTACTTTCCATTAGCACCTGTAACGAATTGAAAATATGAGCAGGATAAGCAGAATTTAAAATACAACTAGATGTGACAGCTTAGCAAGCTAATGAGATATCAATAATGGGAAAAATAAAATTACCTGATGTCGATGCTCTTTCCCTCCTGATCTGGGCAAGGTATTCAGGACAGTTCCTCTTCTAGTGCCCGACCTTCTGACAGTTCCTGTCACTTATCTTCAGAAGCTCTCTTGGGCTTCGCTACCTTAACTTGCGCAGGAACATTGAAACCTTTCTTCTTCTTTCTCTTTGTCTTCTTCCCATTCGACTTGGAGTGGGAAGAAGCGGAAAGTGAAGTGGATTTCAGAAGGTGAGTTGACACTCCCTTCTCCAAATCCTCCTCCGCTGTGAGAAGCATCTTATGTAACGGTAAGTGCAGTGAATCTCATTCATGTTGAAGTACATGATAAACTGGCGATACAACGTCGGGAGCGAACCAAGTATGACACTCCGTCCGAGATTATCATTGAGAGGAAAATCATTGCGCCTCAATTGCTCAATCAAATCGATCAAATGAAGCATATGTGTGCTCACAACTTTTCCCTTGACAAGTTTAGAATGGTACAGTTCCATTACCACTCTATGAACCACGACCTGTTCTTGGTTCATGAACACTTCACGGAGTTGTGTCATCATGCTATAGGCATCATGCATCTCAAATTATTGACTATTCAGTTCAGAAGATAGAGAACTGAGAATAAATGATTTAACCCTTAAATCATAATCTTTCCATTTCTGGAAAGTCTCAATCTCTACTGGTGATGCATCTTCAGATATAGCAAGGGGTAATGGACCTTCCAAAATATATCCCAGCTTCTCAGATCCGAGGACAATCCTCAAATCCATATCCCAGTCTGCAAAGTTCTCAGCGCGCTTGAGCTTATTCGTATCAAGCATACGAGCAAAAGGGTTGTTTGAAGGAGCCGCCATCGCAGATCTATCAAATAGATAGCGAATAAACGGTTAGCAGACAAAACAGTTTCATATAATATCAAAAGCATTAAATAGATCATGGATTTTTAATCTAAAAATGTTCCTCCCGCTATTTCATGCAAAGCTGTAATCCTCAAACATCATACATAAAAAGCAATAATCAAATTAAATACAATAGTGAAAAGTGGACCCCATGAATATATTTCAACTCACAGCTTTGACACATTCTCGCTTACGTATATTCATTAGGTAGACAACTCATTGTCAATCACTAACCAGTGACTCCTGGGTTCCGATCCTGATCATTTCTCATTGTGACAGCTTTGACACGTTCACAAGAAGGCGTATCAAGGTTAAACTTGTCAATGATAAATTCAAGATACTTGTGTAACCCTGACAGCTTTGGCACGTTCAGGATTCCGCTTTCGCTTAAATTTACCAAATATAAAAAAAAAATATCTGGTACTGATAAATTCCTACCGGTTATATCCTCACAGCTTTGGCACGTTCTCAGATATAGTCGTAGATTATTTATCCATAAACGGTATTGAAAATACGGACCAAGTAACATATATCAAATACATATTAAATATAAAACCTTATTAACAAATATGGATTTTCCGCAAAAGATGTTATTTACTTTATTTAATCAAATTAAATAAACACATGCATGCATAAAGTAAAGATTAGATTAAACATTAAATTTAAAGGCATAATCATATCATGTGTTCAGAATCTGACTTGCTCTGATACCATTTTGTTGGGATTTTTAGGGGCAAATCCAAGTAACTCAGCGGAACGTGGAAAATCAAAATTTTCTGATTTCAATAATTTTACTTGGACAATTAAAATAAAATTATTTATTCTAATTACTCAAAACTTAAAAACTGAAATTTTTTACCTAAAAAATCATATTTCAACTTAATATTTGTGAGACCCTAAGCTTTTGCATTTTGATCATTTTAGTCCTAATTTGTCAAATATAAATTTAAGTGATTTCAAATCACTCCCAAAATGATTTATACATGTCCAATACATCAAAATAAAAGTTGCAACAAAAAAATCCCATTTTTTTTCAAATTGCCGAGAGGTGCCCAGAATTTTTCAGATTTTGCATTTTGATCCAATAATCTTGTTCAAAACAATATTAGATGATATCCAATCAACACCAAATTAAATAAACATCATTATACAATATATATATAAATATGAAAATCCCCAAAAGTGGAAAAGGTTAAAAACTGTAATTTCTCAAATTAGTCCATTTAACAAATTAATCAAAAATTAACAAATCCAATACTTTAATCAAGTCTCTACAACACCCAACAAGTCTCACCACTTTGAAATAACTCAAGAACAATTATAGGTCATCAATGAGTGGCCTAACAACTCTAAAATGGCAACAAGATCATCAAATGATCAAAAGTGTGCTTATACACCATTTATAAGCATACTTTGTTAAACATACATGCATACATCTTTCATTAATGCTTGAAAGAAAGTAGAAAACTACCAAGCATCACATGTTGTAGCCAAAACTATAGAATGGGAATTGTCCGAAATAAGATCATGTCGAAAAAGGTCGAGGGTTGGTCCACTACAGCTGTACAAGACCCTATATAAACACCACGATGATTTCAAAAATATAAAATAAATAAAAACATAGTATGCGCACTGTGGCAGAAACTTATCATATCAAACATGGAATCGGAGCATTTCGTTTGAAATCATAACTTTTCAAAATGAACTTTCCAAATCATTTATTCTGAAAAACAAACAAACGAGAACATGCATACACATATCAGGCTCATCACATATCACGCAACAAATTTGCTAACCATTGACAAATAACTCGTACATCGAGATACCATATCATTACATCACATAATACAAATCAAATTCATCATCCAGTATTAAATAACTCACAAATTACAAAACAATAACAGTATATTGTATATTTATTCTAAAGATGTTTATACCGAAAAATCTATATAAATACACACACATATATATCTCTTATACAAACAAGCAACAAACAACACATCAGGTATTCATCGCATGAAATACTTACCTAGCTACATGAACACTTCTGATCCTAGTCAAAACAAATGGTAGAAAATGATTAGATTCACTATCACGCGGAATTCTCGATTCAACTATAAAAACGTCCGAATCTTTCCAGAACACCCAAATCAAGTCTGATTCCAATGATTTTAGTTTCATTACTCTGAAAACATCTAAATTTACAAATCTATCACAACAAAATCACTTTTCGACCTAAAACTCGAAATCCCCCTGAAAAAAGTCCAAAAATATTACAAACGGATCTATAACCTTTAGAATCTATCATGTTCCTCCCAAAACCAGTCAAATACTTTTAATACATTATAATATACCATTCCAGGACAACCAGGTAACTTAAATCCTCGAATTTTATTTTTTGAGAAAAGCTTCTGAAAACATTATGGAATATCAACGTATTATCAGAAAAGCCTCTGAAACTTTCCGGAACCATGAAAACATCATCATATTATCATAATTATTTCATATCTATCATTATGTTCATCTAAATATCAACGTAGGTGAAATCGAGTTTTACCGGAAACTCTCTTAACTCATCGGATCGATCTAATTCATTCCAATTTCACTCAAATTCTATCAATAACACAAATATAATATATTCTAACACAATTAATTTGAAACACATCATAACATTACTATATGAATCTACTAGAAGCATCCGAATATTAAATGGTTAACTATCAAGTTTTTTATGAGATATCTTACCGAAATTTTGAGGGTACTGGCAGACTCCTAATGCTCCCACAAACGTGTAGGAATTATTGAAATTTGAATCGAAATAATCAGGCAAATGGCTATCATTATTTCCACTTTGTTTTTGGTTCGTTTTGGTGAAATCGAACATCGATCAATAAAATCGTCAATGCAGCCTCGTAGTACATTCCAAAAGCATCAATTTGGCGGGTGGCTCGAAACGTGGATCGAAGCAACGAGCTACAATTGAGAAACGAAGGTTACACATAATTTCTATCCTTTTCCGAAGTCCTTTGATCGGTTGTCAGCCACCTCTGGATTCCCTTCGACAGGGTACACCAACTGTTGTCGTCGCGCTAGCTAGTGGTGGTCGGATGGTGGTCGACGTTTCCCTCCTCTCTCTCGTGTGAAACGTGAAGAATTTTGGGCTTCTGCGTAATTTCTAAAAAGTTCTAGGTGTATCTAAGAAATTTTCTAAAAATTACATTCAGGTCCCAGCAAAAATTGCATCCATGTCCATGACATTATGTTATCTCGAAAAATCATATTTTAAGGCTATTCTGGTAAAAGTTTGAAATTGTTCAACATGAAAGTTGTTCTTTGAAAAATATTTCCAACGGATCAAATATCAACTCAATTGGAGTTTATTTTCTATTTATATAGTCGAAAGAATAAAAATCCACCATATAAAAAAATTTGAAAAATATGAGTAGCTGGTCCTTTCGAATTAAACGATTTTCAAAGTTACGAATCAGTACTTAGGGACATTCCAACATATTTCCCACACTCAAATTCTCATTCTCCAATATCTTTCCTGAATGAACGATTTCCCACACGGCGAAAGCTTGTTAGGAACCGGGATCGACCTTGAAATTTTTTTCTGCATTTTCCCTTTCTTAGCTGAAATTGTCCAGCCCTTTAGGACTTGTTTTGGTTCTCCTTTTTACTATTTTCCATCCTC
>SKCR01046669.1:0-47966 GCA_019454045.1 Zanthoxylum bungeanum
TATCAAATAAAGTAACCTATTATTTTTTTTTCAATTTGAAAATTAAATCATTTAAAATATTTTAATCCTAGATTATATTTTAAATATCCAATTTTTAATTTTATCTTGATTACAATAGTCCAACTATTTAATCAACGATTAGTAGTACTATATATATTTAATGATTATAATAGTCCAACTATATAATCAAATATAATCCAAATTAATTAACCTCAATTACATTGATTACTATAATCCAATTATAAAATCAACTGTAAACTGAAATTAATAATTCAAATATATTGATTAATATAATCCAATTATATTTAACAAGTATAATACAGTCCAACTGTTTATTAAAACAACAATTTAAATATTAGTCTAACTAACATTTAATCTAATGACGAAATAATTTAAATGAGCGCGTATGGCGAGTAATTGAACGAGTATTGCAAATTCAATTCTTGCCTCCCACTATTTTTCATCGAGCCTCTAACCCTCTGTCGAGTACTCGGGAAACCGTGTGTTTCCTAGTGGGCTAGGATCCCGTTAAATATCACACAATTGACTTTGGCCAACAAATTGTATGATAATTAACTAGGTAGATCTCTAAGATCAATTGGATCTCATCCAACTCCTAGATCCAGTAGGTGGACATCCGAGTCCAAACATATATCTAATATATGCCTATATATCGAATATATACCCTAACCTTTTTCCTCTGAATCAACTAGGCCTTGGCTTTTGCACAACAAACCTAGTGATCCCAGTCAAGCGCGGACCCATTGACATGGAAGCTTCATAATCAATGTCAATGGACAAGAAGTGGTCTTGACTTTGGCCAACTAACCACAACTTGGACACGACACCGATATGGAACAAAGCCTCGTGATTCAAACACATCTTCGACGGACAAGGGCTTGACTTTGGCCAACAACCCATGCCAATCTAGGATCTTGAGCAAGAATCACTCAATGGAAGGAAAAGACGCATGATATTTGATGAGGGCTTTTCGTGTGCAAATTGGCTACCAATTTAATTATCTTTGTTAATGTCTCATCATCATACACCCTTAAACATGCATTCTAAACACATAATAAAGCGAGTGAAAATAAAATAATAATGATATGCGGATGGATATTTTACACATTGATCCTAGATCAAATCTCTCACTTTCTCTCTCCAAGCTAGCACTAGTTTATTCTACCCGTTACACTACACTTCTAAAGAAACCTCATTTACATTGAGGGGAATAGGGAGAAGAGAATACAAAGAATAGGAGGTGTGATGATAAGGCTGGACACGCAGGTCCAATAATAAATCAAATTTATTACAACAATTTCTAAATTGCCCCACCCTTCTAATATCCATCCGATATACATTATTCAAACATCACAACCATGTATTCATACAAGCATGTTATCAATCAATCTAATCAAATTAATTATCTGATAATTAGTGATCATCCAATGTTCAAACAAAGATTTGATTTTGTTCGAGTCAAACTCGTTTTTGCGAATAAGTACTTAAAGTACTAATTCTACGAATTAAATTAAATTACATAATTAAATCCAATTTAATTCGCATTTAATTCTAATTCTTTATTTAATTCCAAATTAAATATTACACTTTATAAAATAAACCTTTACGACTTAAATTCCAAATTTAATCATTACGGGTCTCAAAGCCCGATTAATATCCAATATTATTTAATTAAAGTCCAATGGGCTTTGAATTAATTTCTTTAAGGCGTGGACTTTTGGTCAACTCGGGCCAAACCCGCAACCAAAGTCCAATCCGGGATTTACCCATAAGCCTTTAAATTAATTTTGGCCCATTAGGCCCAATTAAACTTAAAGGTTCATTAAGTCGTATTTGGGCTTTATGTTAAGGTTTTGGGCCCATTGGATCCAATCCATTTGGCCTAAACCCAACTTGATAAAATCAAGCCCAATAGTCCCAAATACAACATTATAAGCCCAAATCCAATTTAAGTCTAAATAATTAAATCTCATGAATCCAATTCCGCAATTTAATTACCTAAAGTGCATTATATGATTAATCAACTAAATCAACATTCCAAAACACCATATTAGTCCAATTAATCATACTCAATTCATTATTATATGTCCAACACACAAATTGAAAAATCAAACTCATTACATGCTTTTAATGTCTCGGCCAAAGAGGGAAATTATGCCCAAATCAAATTCAATCCAATTGAACCCAATCAAACATAAATTCAACATCTCCTAATGATTTCCAAGTCATCCAATGAACAAAAAAATCAAAATCCAAGACAATTTTAGGGATCATATTTTCGGCCATCACAAGCAAATTGGGGAAAATTGTTCCAAACACTTTTTCATCAAATTGATCTAATCAATCATCAATTAAACAACATTCAAGCATTCTAAATCATCCAATTTCATTAAACATGCTCAAAATCAAGTTTACCCAAATTTGTCATGCCCAAAATTGGGGGAAAAATGGATCCAACCAAATTTCATGAAATTGATTATGCACAACATCAATTCAACCTCATTCAAGCATACTATACTAAACAATTTAATCATTAGATGCTCAAATTGAGTTTACCCAAATTAAAGTTTTGGCCAACAATAAGCAAATTGGGGAAAATCAATCCAATTAATTTTTCTTCAAATTGATTACATATAACTCTAATTAATTCATATACAAACATTCTTAAACAAGCAATTTGTCAGAATCATGCTTAAATCAAAAAGCCCCAAATTTTGCTCAAGAACCCTAAATTCGTTTTATGCAACCAATATCTCAAGATACCATTGTAGAGTTCAATCAAGTCCCAAGAATCATCAATCATGCATAAAAACGAGTTGAATACAACCAAGGAGTAAGGCGGAATTCATACTCACATTGATGGGTTTGATGCTAGGAAGAACAAAATGTGTTTTCTGCCTCCCTCCAAGCTCGGCAATGGCTTCCTTATGCAGTGGGCTGCTCGGTTTCACTGGTTATTGTCTCTCCAAGAATCGGCCATTGATGAACACCATGGAAGCTCCAAGCTTCAAGCTCCAAAATGATTCCAAGCTCATAAATTCGTTTCCCTATCACCTATGTATAACCCATATGTGTGCTAGCACTACATCTTCCTTTTGCTTCTCATTGATTCGGTCACAACCAGAAATTTTTTTGGCGAAGAAGAAAGAAACGTTCCAAACCGTGAAGAAGAAGGAGGGAAAAGAGAGGGAGAAGGGTTTTCACGTGAAACCGTGAATGGGAGAGAGAAAAGGTAAATGGTTTTTACTTATATATTATTTTATTTTCCAAAAATAAAATCAAATACAAAAGCATTTACATTTTTCCAAAAAACAAAAGTCAAAAAGCAAAAGAGCATTTAAAGCTTTTCAACTACCACATCAATCACTCAAATCAAATGACAACTTGTCACATCACTCAAAGTGACATTTGATTTGACGTTTGATGTGACTTGCGATTTGACGCACGATTTGACTTGTGTGCCGCACTCGAATTCGAAATGCGAATGCGCTGGCAAATAATCCCGGGCTCGGGTTCGTTAATTCCAAATTAACGAATTTTCCGTCGCGTCGTAATTAAATAATTACGCCTAGCGAAATCACTATTTACGTCGCTAACGAATTAATTCTAAATTAATTCGTTCGCCCGAATTAAAATCTAATTTTAATTCCGCGTCGAAATCTAATTTCTTATAATATATCGAATATATTATTTTATCGATTAATTCCAAATTAATCATTCTCTATCTTTAATTAATATTTTATCCCAGATAAAATATCTCCGCAATTAATCCCAGATTAATTTTCTCTCTCTTCTAATTAATCCCAGATTAATTAAAGTGCGAGTCATACGTCATCGGTGAATCTTCAGGAAGCGACCCATGAGATCTCCGGATATGTTGGCAGTAAATACGGTCGTCGGACTCTCCGAACACGTAAGTATCGCGTACTACGTTTATACCGATTTACAAGACAAGGTTGGATTCTAGCAAAGCGCCATGCCTACCCAATTCTCCGGAAATATTCTTACAGGAATATATATAGATCTCTATCAAGCGTAGTATACCGTAGTATTGTGCATATCGGCCCAGTATCAGATAGTCACGTGCTAGGGCTGGGGCTGGATAAGTGTCTGCCCCGTCCGAAGCACATGTCGGATGTCTGGTAACTAGTCTCTATAATCGGATATACATGACCTTGTCATAATATCCCGATGGCCGGCCAGCACTTAAGAGCACTAATATCGTATCCTGCGTGACATCATCTCCACTATGACTGAAGTGATACTTCCGTCTCGACATCACACCCAATACACTACGACTCTCTGATAAACCCAGAAGTGGTGTACGCAGAACCGGTTTAAAGCCGTTGTACCACCAAGACCAAAGTCTACCGATTATCGCAAGTATTAGCGATGCAAGTCTCAGGTTAAGACTATACACACCTACCTTGATTTCGGCCTCCCATAGACACATAGTCATAATACCAATGGGATTCCGAGGGGTCTATCCAGAGCGAAGTTGTTTCCCGTACCATCGGTGAAACACAACCTCCTATCGCACTTGCATAAGTATCCAATACTTAATATATGAGAACTATGCCGTTGTGCCCTCACAACGCGCACAAGTGCAATACTAGCCTATTCCGCATTATCGATGTCCAGTCTAGATAATACTCCGGCTAGGGATATTTAATGATTAATCCTTCGGGGACTGATACTGTCTCATATCATCTCAATCCAGGAACTAATCATATGGACCTCTCTTCATTTATACATCTATGGTGATCTAATCACAAATGATGAGAGTGCAATTCCCTTGTCACATAGTTAATTTGTACAACAACACCGTGATCTGTAGAAATAGTGACGCTATGGGTCATATTATCCAACATGGCATCCAACCATTTGATGATTTCTTTCTTAACGACCTCCTTCATGATTGGATTTAGTCTCTATTGATGCTCCTCTGTGGGTTTATACTCATCGTTCATTAGAATCTTGTGCATGCAAAATGATGGACTAATGTCTCAAATGTCTGCTATAGTCCAGCCAATGGCTTTCTTGTGTTCTCGTAACACTCTTAGCAACTTTTCATCCTACTTCAATGTTAGCGAAGAAGAAATAATCACAGGTAATTCAGAAGAGTTTTCTAAGAAATCATACATGAGATGGATCGGAAGTAGCTTTAGCTCCAGCTACGATGGTTCTTCAATTGAGGGTTTGATTCACTCTTTCTTCGGTAGTTCCAGATTTTCCACCTGTGGTGTCGATTTGAAACGAAATGGTCTGTCAAGATAGTTGATACATTCCAGAATTTCAGCTTCTAGCTCGCTGTCAATCATATTGGTGATGTAAGCTTTAAGTTTATCCGTGGGAATTGTATCAGTATCCTAGATAATACTATCAACAACATCAACTCTGAAACATTCCTCCTCATTTTTATCACTCGGGAATCTCATGGATTTGAAAACATTGAAGGTAACTTCTTGGTCCTGCACTTTCATGGTTAGTTCCCATTTTTTATACATCAATAACAGTTCGACTTATAGCAAAAAATGGTCGCCCGAGGATGATAGGTATATCTTTGTCTTCTTCCATGCCAAGGATAATGAAATATGCTGGGAGAATGAGTTGATCGACTTTGACCAGTACATCTTCAACTACTCCTCTCGGAAATACGAGCGTTCTATCAGTAAATTCTAGCGAGACTGAGGTGGGCATTGCTTCTCCAATTTACAATCTCCTGTAAATCGAAAAAGGCATTAAATTAACACTGGCACCTAAATCACATAAGCCTTACCGATATAATTTTCTCCAATGGTGCATGGGACAGTGAAACTGCCAGGATCTTTCAACTTCGAGGGAAGTTTCCTCTGAATGATGGCGTTCCATTCTTCTGTCAAAGCTACTGCCTCGTAATCTCCCAATCTCCATTTTTGTGAAAGAATATCTTTCATGAATTTAACATAGCTGGGCATTTCTTCCAATGCTTCTGCAAACGGAATGTTGATATGCAGCTTTTTGAAGACCTCAAGGAATCGAGCAAACTACTTGTCCAATTTACTTTTCTAGAGTCGCCATGGAAAAGATGGAGGCAGAGTGATTCTTTCTTGCTCTTTTTTCTTTGCTTCTTTTTCCTCCATCTGTGGAACTGTATCTTTTGGAACTTCTTCAATGGATACATTGATTCCAACATCTTTGTTGATTTCAGTACCGCTTTTCAAAGTAATAGCTTGGTATTACTCCTTCCCTCGGTTCCTTGGATTTGGTTCTGTGTTGCTATGAAGGTTACCTGGCGGTCTATTGTAGGAAACGACTTTCCTTAGCGCGGCGGAAGTTGCTTGTGGTGGTACCGGGTCCGGTATGGATCTTTAAAATTTTCTTTGCCTTCTCCCTTTGTTTTAGTAGCCAAGATCAATCCTTTGGTGTCCAACAATTGGATCAACCACTCGATCTTTCGAACTATGACTCGAAACCAACAAACCAAAGTGTGGGCTTCACTCACAAAGATTAAACCTCTAAACTATTTAGAGATTTAAAATGTCACAATGGTGTTAGGCTTTAGGAATTTCACAACACTTGTGAATGCTAGAACTCTCTCTATTTTCTCTCAAATCTTTTCTCACAACAATTGTGTGAATGAATGCAAAGTGTTAACATTAGGAAGTGAGAGAAATGGTAGAGATTATATTCTCTTGCACAAGCCAACTAACCTTGTCATTAAGCATCTAATGCTTTCTTGCAATGGCCAACACAAAAATGTGAATGCCATACCAAAGCATAATAAATGTTAAGCTAAAGACAATGGTGTTGTCATTAAGCATTCAATGCTTTCTTTCAATGGCAAACACATAAATGTGGAGGCCATACCAAAGCATAAAATGCATTAGCTAATGACAAAACTATTAGGTGTATCCAAGCCACCTAATTGACATAATTACTTGGATGACATGGTAAGCCATATGGCTTTGTCTCCAACGGTAAATAAAAATCAATTTATTAATAATGATTTATTTACCTTCAATCATGTTGTAGTAATTATCTCATAATTATTACTAACTTGATTATCTCATAATCAAGACTTGATTATCTCATAATCAAAGAATTCTATAAAATATTAAGTCAAACTAATTTAACATAGTTTTCATTTGTGACAATAAATATTATTAATCTTATTAATAATATATAAATAAATATAATGTGAGCATATAATTAGACAATCTAATTATATTAGGTTTGCTACAGTTAATCGAGCTAGCACGGGGACCAAATGGACCTACGGTTCCGAGCTCCAATAATTCCGAAATATTAATTAAACTCTTTAATCAAATATTACGAATTATTAACTCCGTATTATTCCACTAAAAACTCAAAGTTGAACTCTCATTACTGTAGATGGATTAAGTAAACCGAATATTTTCGGTGTCCATCGATATAGTCATTACATATGGATATAGCCCTAAACGAATATCTCATAAATAGAGTCGGGTCATAAGTCCATTAAACCCCTAAAATATTTTATCTCTTAAGCACCATTGATTCTGTAATGAACAATTAATTCATAACAATTATGAATATAAAATACTTTCTATTCGTAATAGAAAAGTTGACTGCTCAAATTGTTCAAGTATCGAATCAACTCTAAAAAGAGATATTCATCTATTTCTCGTAAGAATGAGTGAATTCCATATCTATGTAAAACGTTCCCAGCTACATACCAAACCATATCCCCAAAATACGTAGTTATTGGCCGAGAATGCAACATCAACCTCACCATAGTAAATCAAAGGATATAGCTTGTCATGCAGGAGTTCGTAATACACTCAGAATTAAGATCGAATCCATATATGACCATCTATTAGATAAAATGAATTTCTTTGGTTTAGATATTAAAAGAAATTCATATTTATCTGAGTCCAGTCCTATATGATCTTATCATACAAGGTGCCTCCATTCCCATGTCACTACATGAACGATCCCGGATCAAGATCGTCATACAAGTATAGAATGGACCACAGCTATAGATAAACCACAAACAAAGTACCCTCCTTGTTCGCTCACTATGGACTATTTAGATTACTAACTTTACACTTAAATCCTCTTGTGCATCAAACATACACTAAGTCTAAAGATACAAGAGTAATCAAGGTAAACAAGACAATTGAACAATATGCGATATAAATCAAACAACTTTGATAAAATGAATAATGCATTTATTATTATTAAAAAAATCAATTCTGTTTACAATACATGAATCTCTAGGACATAAATCCCAACAATCTCCCACTTGGACTAGATCAAATGAGACATATCATGTAATCCTAAAACCATTTAGGTGACCTTCAAATACTTTAGTCGATAAGGTCTTTGTAAACGGATCAGCCAGGTTGTCTGCGGATGCAATCTGCGTGACATCGACATCTCCTCTCTGCACTATCTCTTTGATGAGGTGATATTTCCTCTCAATATTCTTACCCCTCTTGTGTCTTCTTGGTTCTTTAGAGTTCGCCACTGCGCCACTATTATCACAATAAAGTGTGAGTGGTTTATCCATATCTGGAACAACTACTCCAGATCTGCCAAGAACTTACGGAGCCAGGCTGCTTCCTTATCTGCTTCACAAGCTCCTACATATTCAGCCTCCATGGTGGAGTCAGTAATACAAGATTGCTTAATGCTCCTCCATACTATAGCCCCACCACCTAGGGTGAACACTGATCCAGATGTTGATTTCCTAGAATCGACATCCATTTGAAAATCAGAGTCAGTGTATCCTCTAAGAATCATATCCTGACTTGTATATGCAAGCATATAATTTCTCATTCTCTGAAGATACTTGAGAATATGTTTTACCGCTACCCAATGATCTAATCCTGGGTTGGATTGAAACCTACCGACTACTCCCACTGCAAAACAGATTCTGGTCTCATGCATAACATAGCATACATAAGACTTCCAACTGCTGAAGCATATGGTATATGTCTCATCTCCTCAATTCCATGAGGTGTCTTAGGAGACTGTTCCTTAGACAAATGAATTTCATGCCTGAAATGTAAATTACCTTTCTTGGAATTCTGCATACCAAATCGCATAAGAATCTTGTCGATATAGTTTTCTTGAGACATTGCTAACAGTTGTTTCTTGCGATCCCGAATGATCTAGATCCCAAGTACATAACTTGCCTCTCCCAAATCTTTCATTTGGAATTAGTTAGCTAGCCAGATTTTCACGTCCGATAATATCTTTACATCATTCCCAATGAGTAAAATATCATCAACGTATAACACAAGGAAAACCACATTCCATCAATGATGCGCTTGTAGACACAAGGCTCATCGATGTTCTGCTCAAAGTTACAAGACTTGATCGTAGTATCAAACCTTATGTTCCAAGATCTAGATGCTTGTTTAAGTCCATAAATGGACCTTTGCAATTTGCAAAATTTTTACTCTTGACCTTGGGTAATGAACCCCTATGGTTATACCATATAGATACTCTCATCAAGATTAACATTCAAGAATGTAGTCTTGACATCCATTTGCCAAATCTCATAGTTATAATATGCGGTAATAGAAAGAAGAATCCTGATGGATTTAAGCATGGCTACTGGCAAGAAATTTATTTCATAGTCAACTCCCTCTTTTTTGGTATAACCATTTGCCACTAGCCTAGCCTTAAAAGTCTGTACTTTCCCATCTATTCCTCTTTTTCTCTTGTAGATCCACTTGCAACCTATTGGTTTTACTCCATTAGGTTGGTCTACAAGTTCCCAAACTGAGTTAGAGTACATAGACTCCATCTCGAGGATCATGGCTTTGAGTCATTCCTCTTTATCAGTATCTTCCATTGAACAATGATAGGTCAATGGATCATATATACCATCACAAGATGCAACAACTTGCACCTCACCATTTCCTAGATAGCGTTCAGGTTGTCTTACAACCCTCCTACTACGTCTAGGTGGTATGGTATCCTGATAAACTTGCATTTTACTTTCAAATGTAGAAGATGTTATGTCTTTGTCAACATTTGAAAATGGTGTACTGGTCGTACTAGCAAGTAACTCCTCAAGTAACACTTTACTTCGAGGTTTGAACTCTCTCATATAGTCCTCATCAAGAAATGTAGCATTTATCGACACAAATACTTTATTATCTTCTAGACTATAAAAGAATCAACCCCTAGTTTCCTTATGATAGCCTACAAATAGGCACACCTGTGAACGTGGTTCCAACTTAGTAGTCTTGTTCTTTAGCACATGTGTCGGACATCCCCATATACGAAAATGTCACAAATTAGCTTTACGACCATTCCACAACTCTAAGGGAGTCTTAGAAACAGACTTAGAATGAACTACAATCAGGATATACATTACAGTTTGCAATGCATACCCCCAGAATGAACTAGGTAGAGTGCTATAACTAAACATTGATCTTATCATGTCTAGTAGGGTTCGATTTCTCCTTTCTGCAACACCATTTTGTTGTGGTGTTCCAAGTGCTGTGAGCTGTGAAACAATTCCATGCTCAACTAAGAATTCCTCAAAATATCTATTAAGGTATTCTCCTCCACGATCTGATCGTAGAATTTTGATGTTTTTACCTAATTGGTTCTCAACCTCAGCATGATACTCTTTGAACTTTTCAAATGTATCTGACTCGTGCTGCATTAGGTAAACATAACCATATCTGGAATAATCGTCAATGAAAGTGACGAAGTATTCAAAACCACCTCGGGCTTTTACATTCATCGGTCCGCAAACATCCGAATGTATTAGCCCAAGAGTTTCTTTGGCTCTTATCCCTTTTCCAGTAAAATGTCTCTTGGTCATTTTTCCTTCTAGACAGGATTCACAGACAAGTAAAGTACCAAGTTTTGACTGATTTAAAACTCTGTTCTTAATTAGTCTATCTATCTGGTCAAGGTTAATGTGACCAACTCTAAGGTGCCATAAATAGGTATCGTCATGAGAAATCTTTTGCCGTTTAGTTTTAGATCTATCAATCTTAAACATTTCAGTATTAAGCAGTGATTCATGTATTAACGGCCTTAATACATATAGATTATTTTCGGAGTTTCCCGTGCATATATTTAATCCATTTCTACTAATAATAACTGACTTATTATTAAATGAAACAAAAAAACCACATTCCATAAGTTTTGTTACAGAAATCAAATTCCTGCGAAAACCAGGAATATATAGCACACCATTCAAACATAAATAACTTTTATTAAAATTCAAATTTGAAACTCCCACTACTCTTACTGAAACAGCATCCCTTGTCCCAACTCTCATGGTAAAGCTACCTTCAGTAAGGTCCTACCATGAGTCAAGTAGCTGCAAAGAAAATAAACATGGTTAGTGGCACCATAATCAACAATCCATATGGATTTATCATCCTCCTCCAAAAGAGACTCAATGACAAGTAAATCATATTTACCTGTATTCTTCTTCTCTTTAAGCTCTGCAAGGTATTTTGGACAATTCCTTTTCCAATGCCCTTGTTGTTCACAATGGAAACATTTTCCTTTTGCATTGGTTCATTTGGAGCTTTTATTGTTCTTCTTTTTCATTGGTTTTGCCTTTCCTTCCAATTGCCTTTCTTCTTCTTCTTTGCAGATTTAGAAGATTTGGCAATATTTGCCTCGGGATTGGGCCTACGAGGACCATTCATAATGGACTCGTAATTGGTGAGCTCATTCAGCAGTTCAGTCAATGTGAAAGTCAACTTGTTCATAGAATAGTTGCTCTTAAACTGCAGGAAACTCTTCGGAAGGGTTTCCATGATCATTGTCACCTGGTTTTCACATTAATACGTGCACCATGGGTTTCAGTGATATTAAGATGAGCCATCGTCCTTAACACATGGTCTCGGACTGATGTGCATTCCTTCATTCTAGCGGTCAATACAGAGGCAATTGCCTCATGTTGTTGCCGGTCTGAAGGTTGCCCAAACATGTTCTGTAATGACTGCATAATCATTTATGTTGTCGCCATAGGCTCATGCTGTGCAGAAAGAACCTCAGACTTGGATGCTATTAAAGAGCTATGGGCTTTCTCATCAGCTTTAATCCAATTATTATAGGCATTACGTGCAGCTCTGCCAGCATTAGGTGCTGGCTCAGGAGGACATTCCTCCATTAGGACAAATTTAAGGTCTTGACAGACCAAGATAACATTCATGTCATTTTTCCATTTAACATAATTATCCCCGGTTAATTTTTCTTGTTGTTTGATAATGGAGATTATTACAGATGCCATGGCTGAAAAATAATAAACGCGCATTTAATATTCATTCGTCGCATATTAAAATTGTCAAACATTTAGGCATAAAATTAAACATGGAGCATGATCAATGTATAATGAATTAGAAACCTAAAAGAATTACTATGCCACGGTTATCTATCATCCCACAAATAAGTGTCGTCGTAGGGTAGGTCAAGTATTTTCATGATAGATTGAGACATTTTCAATTGATTAATATATATGAAATAACTCTTATTCCTATATTAATCAACTACTGTTATTATGATCAAGGAAGCTTTGATTAACAACTTAATCATTCCTTTGTGAGTGTGACCCATTATTTCGGAACCCTTGGACGTAACTAGTGAAGTGCCGCCATAGGGTAGGTCAAATCACCAGATACATCTAGAGTCTTATCCTTTCGGAATCCAAACCTGATATTGACCCAAAAAGGACACCATCCGTAGGGGGCGAAAGAAAAGCCGTCTCGAGGCGCCTATTGAATCTCACATTTTTGGATAACAATGGAGATCATGGGATATATTGTGGTATACCCCTCTCTCACTCACTATTTTGAAGTATAAGGTTTCTATCTCACTAGTTTCTAATGTATTAAGATTATGCTCGGCTAAAACATATTTTTATTAATACTAGTGGATTATTAGTGATCTAACCGATTTTAACACTTAAAATTTTATTAACTAATACTTATTAGTCTCTACTAATCATTAACTTAATTAAACTAATTTAATCAAGTTTGCTTAAGTGATCTAATTAATTTTAACAATTAAAATATTAGTTCACTTATAGGTTTTAAAATTTTAGAATTCAACTAATGGACTATATGTTGGGTTTCTAGTTAGTCCCGGGATCAATTCAAGCAAGAAACATGTGTGAATACGATAAAGAAGTATGGCGGAATCATACTTACATTGATCGGTTATGCGATGCGAGAAACGACAAAAAAAAACTTCAAGCTTTAACTTCATGTAGCTCACGGCAAAGCTCCTCCATTTTGTGCTCCAATTTTCGGTCCTTCAAGCTCCAAGCTTGGTGTGCATTCCATGCCCACGGGTGAGTTTCCCTATCACCTTCGGAAGACTTCGAATGTGTGCTAGCACTTGGTAAGTTTTACCACAAAAATTACCTTTTTCCTTCCTTGACATTCGGTCATTGAAGAAGTATTGGGAGAGAAGCTCAAACCTTGTGTTGGGCGTGAATGAGGAAGAGAAGTGTGGAGTGTTTGACTTGATTTTTGTTTTAAGTATTTAATTTCAAAAATCAAATAAATCTTTACCAAATATTTGGTAATAAACCAATCAAGACATCAACATTGAGTGTCCAACACTCAACCATCATTCCATCACCAAAAGTAAAAGGTTGACAAGTGATGTGACACGATGTGACTTTTGGGCCCCACTTGATTCAAAATACGAGTGGGCCCGCAAACACTCCCGGGCTAGGGTTCGCTAATTCTGAATTAACGAATTTTCCGTTGCGACGTAATTAAATTAAATTCAATTAAATAATTTTTCTTAGTAAAATTACTATTCACGTTGCTTACGAATTAATTCTAAATTAACTCGTTCGCCCGAATTAAAATCTAATTTTAATTCTGCATCGAAATCCAATATCGTATAATATATCGAATATATTATTTTATCGATTAATTCCAAATTAATCGTTCTCTCTCTTTAAATAATATTTTATCTCATATAAAATATCTCCGTAATTAATCCCAGATTAATTTTCTCTCTCATATAATTAATCCAGATTAATTTTCTCTCTCATATAATTAATCCCAGATTAATAAAGTGCGAGTCATATGTCATCGATGAATCTTCGGGAAGCGACCCATGAGATCCCCGGATATGTTGGCTGTAAATCCGGTCATCGGACTATCCGAACACGTACGTACCTAGTACTACGTTTTTACTGATTTACAAGACATGGTTGGCTTCTAGCAAAGCACCGTGCCTACCCAATTCTCCAAAAATATACTTATAGGAATATGTGATCTATCTCAGACGTAGTATACGTAGTATTGCGTATTACGATCCAACATCGGATGTCACGTGCTAGGCCTGGGGCTGGAATTATGTCTGCCCCGTACGAAGCACATATCAGATCTCTGGTAACTAGTCTCTATAATCGGATAAACATGACCTAGTCATTTTATCCCGATAGCTGCAGCATAAAAGAGCACAAGTTCCGTATCCTACGTGATCATCATCTCCTCTATGACTGGAGTGATACTTCCATCTCGACATCACACCCAATACACTACGATTCTCAATATACCCAGAAGAGGCATACACAGAACCTGTTAAAGCCCTGGATGACCAAAACCAAAGTATATTGATTGTCGCAAGTATTAGCGGTGCAAGTTTCATGTTAAGACCAAATACACCTACCCTGATTCGGACTTCCATAGACACATAGTCATAGTACCAATGGAATTCCGATGGGTCTATCCAGAGCGAAGCTATTCCCGTACCATCGGTAAACACAACCTCCTATTACACTTGCATGAGTATCCTATACTCAAATATATGAGAACTATGTCGTTATGCTCCCACAACGCGCACAAGTGTAATACTAGTCTTTTACGCATTATCGATGTCCAATCTCGATAATACTCTGACTAGGGATATTTAATGATTAAACCTCTGTGGATTGATATTGTCTCATATCATCTCAATCCGGAACTAATCATATGGACCTTCTATCATTTATATATCTTGGTAATCTAATTACAAATGATAAAAGGGCAATTTCCTTTGTCACATAGTTAATTTGTACAACAACACCATTATCTGTACAAATAGTGATGCTATGGGTCATAATTGTCCAACATTATATGTCATTATACCATTTAATAGATAAAAGTACATTATTTACTCCAACGGTACATGGAATTGTATCCCAAGTGCAAACCAAATTACCGTCCATTCGGAAGCGGCTATGGAATTTATATTCGGGTTTCCATCTGATATACCAAAGAAAATAATGTACTCATAATTTCCATTTGTTCTTAAACTTGAATTCCTAATTTTTAAACCTTTAAACCAATTAATCTTATTAATTCGTTTACATGCATATTATATTCTAATTTAACTTTTAACTTTACATAAAATCATATTTTATAACTTGAATATCATGCATGTCTACATGTTATGGCATGTGAAAATGTAAGAGTAGGCACCCTAGGCTATATGACATGTTAATAAACAATTTAAAACACATATATATGCCCAGGTCTAGGCTAAAAATGTTCGTGTAGCGTTCTCTGGGCGTTCGAACATTTTCCAGGCAGTAGCAAAACGTTTGAGTTACGTTTGACTTGAGTTCGAACGTAATCGGTCTGGTGTCAAAACACTGGTACTTTATTTACTCCGTTCCGGAGCTTCCGGAGTCCGTTTTGGTCCCCATTTATTTCTACGGACTCGTAACGGAATAAAGTTTCACATAAATACATAAATTGAATTAATCGGGCTCTTATTGTTTTTGAAAAAATACCAATCTAATTAGTTTAATAAATCCAAGGCATCCATTGGTCTTCAAATCTTGCTCCATGTTATGTTGTTGAGTTCTTCACGGAATAGGTTTGTAATGAGTCCTTTGTGGCATCGGCTCCTCCAAGTTACAAATTGAGTTCCAAAATGGACTTATTACAAAGGAAAATGAACTTACAACACTTGAAAGATTATGACCTTATTGTCTTACATTTCCAATACTAAAAATAAGAGCCGGAAAAATTAACGATCAACGCAATACATTCATCACAGGAATCAAAGTAAACAATAATCACATTTACATTAAAAACCATTCATCTCATGAATCTAATTGTGCCTTCTCATCACAACATGCATATTAATAATTTATATCTAATAAAAATAATTAAAACTTAAACTTAAAAAGAGAAAGGGTTAAAAAAACTTTTCAACCTTAAGCTCTTGATGCCAATTGTAGGAAACAACTTTCCTTAGCGTGGCGGAAGTTGCTTGTGGTGGCACCGGGTCCGGTATGGATCTTCAAAATTTTATTTGCCTTCTCCCTTTGTTGTAGTAGCCAAGATCAATCCTTTGGTGTCTAACAATTGGATCAACCACTCGATCTTCCGAACTATGACTTGAAACCAACAAACCGAAGTGCGAGCTTCACTCACAAAGATTAAACCTCTAAAATATTTGGAGATTTAATATGTCACAATGGTTTTTGGCTTTAGGAATTTCACAACACTTGTGAATGCTAGAACTCTCTCTATTTTCCCTCAAATCTTTTCTCACAACAATTGTGTGAATGAATGCAAAGTGTTAACCTTAGGAAGTGAGAGAAATGGTAGAGATTATATTCTCTTGCACAAGCCAACTAACCTTGTCATTAAGCATCTAATGCTTTCTTGCAATGGCCAACACAAAAATGTGAATGACATACCAAAGCATAAGAAATGTTAAGCTAAAGACAATGGCTTTGTCATTAAGCATTCAATGCTTTCTTTCAATGGAAAACACATAAATGTTGAGGCCATACCAAAGCATAAAATGCATTAGCTAATGACAAAACTATTAGGTGTATCCAAGACACCTAATAGACATAATTGCTTGGATGACATGGTAAGCCATATGGCTTTGTCTCTAATGGCAAATAAAAATCAATATATTAATAATGATTTATTTACCTTCAATCATGTTGTAGTAATTATCTAATAATTATTACTAACTTGGTTATCTCATAATCAAGACTTGATTATCTCATAATCAAATAATTCTAGAAAACATTAAGTTAAACTAATTTAACATAGTTTTCATTTGTGACAATAAATATTAGTAATCTTATTGATAATATATAAATAAATATAATGTGAGCATATAATTAGACAATCTAACTATATTAGGTTTGCTACAGTTAATCGAGCTAGCACGGGGACCAAATGGACCTACGGTTCCGAGCTCCAATAATTTCAAAATATTAATTAAACAATTTAATCAAATATTATGAATTATTAACTCTGCATTATTCCACTAAAAACTCGAAGTTGAACTATCGTTACTGTAGATGGATTAAGTAAACCGAACATTTTCGGTGTCCATCGATATAGTCATTACATATGGATATAGCCCTTCACGAATATCTCACAAATAGAGTCGGGTCATAAGTCCGTTAAACCCCTCTAAATATTTTGTCTCTTAAGCACCATTGATTCTATAATGAACAATTAATTCATAACAATTATGAATATAAAATACTTTCTATTCGTAATAGAAAAGTTGAGCGCTCAAATTGTTCAAGTCCCGAATCAACTCTTAAAAGAGATATTCATCTGCTTCTCGTAAGAATGAGTGAATTCCATATCTATGTAAAACGTTCACAGCTACATACCAAACCATATCCCCAAAATACGTAGTTATTGGCCGAGAATGCAACACCAACATCACCATAGTAAATCAAAGGACATAGCTTGTCATGCAGGAGTTCGTAATACACTCAGGATTAAGATCGAATCCATATATGACCATCAATTAGATAAAATGAATTTATTTGGTTAACCATCAATTAGATAAAATGAATTTATTTGGTTAACGGATATTAAAAGAAATTCGTATTTATCTGAGTCCAGTCCTATATGATGTTATCATACAAGGTGCCTTCATTTTCATGTCACTACATTAACGATCTCGGATCAAGATCGTCATACAAGTATAGAATGGACCGCAGCTATAGATAAACCACAAATAAAGTACCCTCATTGTTCGCTCTCTATGGACTATTTATATTACTAATTTTAGACTTAAATCCTCTTGTGCATCAAATATACATTAAGTCTAAAGGTACAAGAGTAATCAAGGTAAACAAGACAATTGGACAATATGCGATATAAATCAAACAACTTTGATAAAATGAATAATGCATTTATAGTTATTAAAAAAATCAATTCTGTTTACAATACATGAAGCTCTATTACATAAATCCCAACATTTGTAACTCTGAGCATTGGCCAGTTGTCCAATTTGATTCTCCAGTACTTTAATGGAAGCAGATTGGCTTTGAAACATAGCATCATATTTTTTTAACTGAGCTAGCACTTCTGCCATTCCTGGTTCTTTTTAATGCTCATGGCCTTTGTTTTTTTGTTGGAATCTATGTGGTAGATAGTTCTTTTGCCCTAAATTATTGCTCCATGCGAAATTGGGATGATTCCTCCACCCTGGATTGTAGGTGTTGGAATAAGGATTGTTCCCCTATCTGTTGAAATTGTTGACATAATTCACTGTCTCTTCGTGTTGGGTTGTCTCTTGTGTTCCTCCATATGGTGAACTTATGGATCCAATATTGCCTTGAGTGCTAAGAGTTTCCATGAATTTGCATATCTGATCCAGCTTGGCATTCAATGATGTGTTAGCTCCAACTTCATAAATTCCAGCAATTCTTTGGATCATGCTCCTTTCTGTTGGCCACAATGAATTGTTGTTGGCCATTTCTTCGATTAGGTCACATGTCTGATCTTCTCCCTTTTCCATTAAAACACCTCCAGGAGCAACATCAATTGTGGTTCTCATTATTATAGAAAGTCCATTATAGAATGTTTGGACTTGTGGCCACTTTACAATCTCATGGTGAGGATATTTTCTGAGTAGATCTTTTTACCTTTACCAAGCTTCGCAGAGGGATTCTGAGTCATGTTGTACAAAGGATGTGATGTCATTTCTCAGCTTTGATGTTCTGGCTGGTGGAAAGTACTTTACAAGGAATTTGTTGGCTAGAGTGTTCCAAGTTGTGATGGAACATGCTGGTAGTGAATGTAGCCAAGCCTTAGCTCTGTCTTCCAAGGAATATCGAAAAACACGCAGTCTTATTGCTTCTTTAGCTGCTCGATTGTAATTAAAAGTGTCGCAAACTTCCAGGAAGTTGCTGATGTAGGCATTAGGATCTTCAGTTGCATTCCCCACAAGCTCAACTGACTGTTGAATCATCTGGATGCATGTTTTGATATCACATGCATGTACTGGTAAGGGAGGAAATACAACACAGGAAATGAAGCCGTCAACCACTGGAATGGTTCCGTCTCGAATAGGAATTGGTGGTGCAACTTCCAAAGGTTCAGGTTCCATGTTGACGATTACTTCTTGGCCTTCTCGTCTTTCCCTTCTCAACTATCTGATGTTTCTTTCAATTTATGGGTCAAGCGGACGGATTTCAAAGCTTCTGGTTCGTCTCATGTAGTGTCTGAGAACCTGAAACACAAGAAAATAATAAGTAAAAGAAACTAGACACATGTAAAAGTATCTAACCTCAAAACTAATATTGAAAGATAAATAAGTCCCCGGCAACGGCGCTAAAAACTTGACCGGTGCAATCACATGCGTATAACGCAAGTGCACGTATCGTTCAAGTAGTATAAAAAATATCGATCCCACGATGACTTAATACATAATCTATTAATTTATGAAGCTAAATTTTTACAAGTATCTAATGGATTGATTGTTTGATTGGGTGGTGACGTTAAAATTAAATCAAGCAAAAGAAATAGCGCGAAAGTAGATTGAGGAAAATTCAATATTAATAAACTATCCATGGTTGTGAATCTTTCCAATATCTTTAAAAGATGAAGTGGTTATTTTATATTTGTGTAATAAATTGGTTTACTAACCTGGAACACGAAATTCTGCAAAAGCCTATGTCGATGGTCGGATGCAAATACCTAGTGTAACCAAATTAATCATATGTCTATGTCAACCAATTTACCTGAATTCATTAAGATTAAGTTCCAATTGAGGCTACCCCCGCCTGACAGGTATATGTCTATCCTGAAAAGAAATCTATTAAAGGGTTATCTATCCACAATGAAGATCATGGGCTATTAAGTCTAAGACTGAAACCTAAAATTCATTTGTCAAGTTTATTTTAAGTTTACTAGATCAATCTTATTAGTGGCCAGTTAACAAGAAGCATTAAGCTTAAGACTTAATAAGTAAACCTTTATATTATCCAAACTATAAAATAACCCCTTATAAACTGGTGATATTGGAATTCATCACAACCCCAGATAACGGGTTTAGTTACGACATATATTTACGGCTAGTAAAAACTTAAATAAAATAAAAGACATAAAGTAAATGTTGGAAAGTAAATGCGAAAAAGGAAATGCTGGAAATTAAAAATGTAAAAGTACAATAAAAGAAAATAATGAGGTTAAGATATCAATTTTTATCACTACTAGATATCTACCTTATTATAATATATAACTTTGCGTGATAATTATCAACCAGCCATATATGCGATATCTTGATTAAATCAAATTAATAATTAATTACCAACCGACCAATCAGGCGGTATCCGGTTTAGTCAAGTTTAAAACCAATTTCAATAATTACCAACCGACCAATAAAGTGGTATCCTCATTAAGTCATATTTTAAATAGTTTATTTATTATAATTAAGGGAGATTAATCTAAATAATAGTAATAAAAGCTTTACCTTTTACCCAAGCAAGGGGGAGTTACCTCCTCATTACTGAAAAGTGAAAACTGAAAAAGTAAAGAAATGAAAGTACTGTGCGTAAAAATAAATTGCAGAAAGTAAAGACTGAAAAGTAAAGAAAAGAATGTGCAAATGTGAAAATTAATTACAGAAAGCTGTAAATAAACAAACAAGATACAATCTTCTTAGTATTCTTAAGGAATTACATAGAAGAAGGTATGAATTCAAATCTGAAATTCGGCCTTCTATTTATAGGCAAAAAAATGGCTCCCGCGTCGTGACGCCCAAGATTGTTCTTGCGTCGCGACGCACCGTTGATGAAGGACGCGTGGCATGCCTTTTTGCTGAGATGGTGACACGTGTCAGGGGCTGAATGATTAACTCAATAATTGTGCTGACGTGGCGCTGGCACGGCATTGACTGAATTATTAACTCAATAATTGTGCTGACGTGGCGATGATGATTGTTGACAGCATGTGATGATGATATAATTATAATATATATATATATATAATATATATATATATATATATATATATATTTAATGATACGATTTTGACAAGAAACAATTTAGCTGAAATGACGAAGTCTTAAAAAATAAATTGGCGTATCTGTGTTAAAACAAATTTAGCATGCATCATTCATGTTAATCATTCACTAACATATCAAAATGAGAACATAAACCAAGAGACTTAGAAAAACCTGCAAATGGGTTAAAGAAGGTGATGATCTTAAATAAAGTCGAGCTGCATTTGTTATTGAGAACTTATTAGCCCCGCCTCGGTACTCTAATGATATCTTAAGAATTTATTAGCCTCGCCGGTCTCTTGCCAGTAACACTATGATTTTTCAGGGTGTTACAGTTATGGTATCAGAGATAGATTAAAGTCGGTGACTTGCAAATAATAAGAGATGGCTACATCTTACATGTGTGGTATCTCCGGGATAATCACATATAAGTTGTTACTTTTCCAATATCTGTATCATCCGAATAAGTCTTCATTTTCCATATTTATGCATGGATTTTTTCGTTTTGATTTATTAACTTGAAGTTTTTTATTGTAGATTTAGCTTATGCCTTCGAGAAGACGTGGCGCGTGTGGTAGGGCACCACAAGAGTTAGCCCCCGATCATCATTAAAATTTTTTCTATTTACATTTTTAATTCTCCAATGAAAAATTCCAAATTTAGTTGGGCTTTAATTAATTTTGTCCCCGAGGAGACGATCAAATTCAGCTACTCTGAAGCTTTTGATGTCGGCTAATTCCTTTAAAGCCCATTCAGAAATGGGCTGATAGTGCATTAACAAACGGGCCCTTTGGTTATGATTCTTTTGCAGAAGAGGCTACATAGGATTAGGAACAAGAATAGCTGCTGTTTCTGTTCGTGGTCTTTAGTTTGTGTATGTTTTTTAAGCTTTAGTTTGACCAGCCGATGGAAAGAACAGAGAATTTCAATCAGTTCATAGTTGGGAATATTCCAACTTTGATGTATGTTCCTGACTTCATCACAAGTATTGAAGAAACCCAGTTACTAAATGATGTAACTCTGCTATCCCCTCTCATTAATTTTTTGTTTTTCTTTATTTTGTCTTTGTGTTGTTAAATATCTAACTGCTGCTTCTTGTTCATACTTCATAGATAAATGGAGCTCCTCTATCAAAGTGGAAGACTTTGAAAAATAGGAGATTACAAAATTGGGGTATTTTATGTTATACATAAAAAAAAAAATTACATGAAAACATGGGGAAAAGTTAGGGAGAATTTACTCTTTGTATCATATTGCTGATGGATAATGATTTTCCTGTTTGTGGGTGATTGTAACAGGTGGTATTGTCCACGAAAAGGGTCTTCTACCGCAGGATTGTACGTATTTGTGTTGAAGTTTTTGATGATCTTGTTTATCTCTGGTTTAAGATGTTGTAAATGACACTTGATAAGATGCTTTGAATCATTGCTTACTGATTAAACAACTAGTCATTACTGATTACATTGTGTCTTAGCCTTTGATATTGAATTACCGATTTCTGTTTGTTGTATTTAACCAAGTCATTAGATTTGAATATATGTTACAATCATGATCAGTCAATATTTTGTTCATCTTGCTCTTTTTATGACACACTAAAGGGTCTTTGTATCTGCTCTAACTCTCAAGCTTCTTGTACTAATTTAGAATGTGCAAACCTCAAATTTGACTTAAGGTCCCTTCCAGTCACCTAAGATTGCTACTGGTAAAATTATTTACACATTTTAAGCAGTTTTTTAGCAGATGACAACGAAGCTATATGCTAATGTATGTGTAAACTATACTATAGTGATAAGTGATTAATCATAAGATTCTAAGAATTACTGCCCACTAATTAAGCAAGTTGTCACTACTTGATGCAGTGGCACAAGGTATGAATTACAGATTACTTGCAGATTATTATTATGTTGTATCTAACCCTTCATTCATCACATTTCCCCCATCTTATTTCTCTTCACTGTATGATAATAATTCTTTTTTTCTTTGGCAACATATCATTATTAAAAATCATGATTTGCTTGTTGATGCAAGATGCAAAAATAATTGTGTGTCTCTCTTGTAGTACCTCCTTGGCTTACAAAGATTACACAAAGAATGTACGAAAATTTAGGGCTCTTCCCTTCAGCAATTAATCACATTCTCATCAATGAATACCAGCCTAACCAAGGGATAATGGTTTGTGCTAAGCTCTCCTATATCTGTGCATTCTGTAGTGCCCACTCTTTGTTTTGTAAAGCTTTTGACGCTGGTTATTAATAATGGTCTGTATAATATTTCTATCTCAGTTCTGATGGAATTATCGTTTGGTACAGCCACATCAGGATGGGCCTGCATATTTTCCTGTTGTAGCAATCTTGTCTCTTGGATCACCTGTTGTTATGGATTTCACTCCCCATTCAAGATTGAAGAACGATGTCGATCAAGAATGTTCAAGTGGAGAAGCTATTGTGACTGAGACTAATGAATGGAAGGATAACTTCCATCCCTTTTCTATCCTGTTGATGCCTTGCAGTTTATTAGTCTTCAAGGACCATGCATACTCTGGAAAGTGTCTACACCTTGGTTTACTTGTGGTTCAATTTGATTTATAATTAGAGTTAATTGACATGGCTATGCAAATCTTTTGCAGACTACCTACACGGTATAAAGGACGCCGACTTGCATAAATATGAGGGGGTAAGATTGGCATCATCATCATTGTTATATTTTTAGGGAAATTATCATTTTTTAAAAAAACTTGAAGGCTTTTAAAGTTTATCATTTTCCACTCAAAAGTTTATAAAGTGTATTAATTTCCACAAATCAAGGGTGGATAAATGATAAATCCCCTAAAACTTGGGGTGGGAATTGATACATAGTTAGTAGCCTCAAATAGAAATTGATACATTTTAAGAGTTCAGATTTGACTGAACTTTCGCGAACTACGGGGTGGAATTCGTTGACTTGTGTTTCTGGGATATGCCTATTTTGCCAACTCTATTTGCATTCCATTTCAGGTTATAAATGAAGTCGAAGCTTTGACACATTCGACATTGACAAGTTCAGATAAAGGAGTTGAAGAAATTAATAGAAATGGATATCCCAAAGTTATTCATAGAACGTCAACCAGAATTTCATTGACTTGTCGATTGGTCTTGAAGGTTCATAAAAACTTGTTCAAGATTTAGATTTTTGTCTATGTACGTTGATCCATTCGGTTCAATGGATACAAGTTCAGCATTTAATAGCCACTAGGGTTAGTAATCTAGTGGTCTCATGTCTATTCCATTTTTAAAAGCAACCATCTCGTCGAATTATCCAATCAATAATTTCATTAATGCTTCATCAAAGCCGAACAATCTATTCATATTACAATATCAATTTTGCTGTGACCTGATAAAATGTATTATGGGGAAGGTCATGAATCCGTGAGGTATTTACTAACTCATTTACAAAAGAAAAAAATTAAAATTAAAATAAAAATTATTATACTATCTATTAAATTATATTCTCCGACAACGGCGCTAAAAACTTGATACACTCACAAAGTCGTTATTTACTCCTAAGTATAAGGGTGTCGAAGTAATAAAATAACTCGGTAAGTCATACTGGAGTCGATCCACATGAAATTGATTTAATATGATAAAATAATAATTTGAATAAAAATAAAAAAGGCTTGATTTATTTGAAGTGATTGAAAATTTAAATTATACTGTAATAATAAAATAAAATGTTAGGGCTAGAAGATCCTCTTAATATTTCAAATTTAGAAATCTTACTTTTTATAATGTATAAATTGTCAATATTATCCGATTAATTTATTTCAGGAATTAATTATATAAAAACAAATAAAAGCATTCATAAAGGCGGTGATAGCATTTGTCTATGACAAGTCAAGTGAGGTACTTACTTATGCCAAATAAATAAAACCAGCTATATAGGCGGTAACAAATTTTGTCAATAATTAATCCATATTTAAATTAAGTATTACTCATTAGATTATAATTTATATATTATAATATAAATAAGATTAATCTATATTTTTATATTATAAGTTTCACCTTTTACCCAGTAAAATGAAATTAGTTACTTATAATTTAAAGAAAAACACTCATAATTTATTTATGGAAAGAAAAAGAAATTACAAGAAAGCTTTTAAAAAAAATTAAAACACACGAGATATTCTCTCCAAAATTTTACAGAAAATTGAAAGAAAGTGTCTTCTAAGGCGTCGAACACCCTCTATTTATAGATTCGATTTGAAAATCAATTGCAAACAATAAAACAAAGATTTCAAAGTGGATGACCCCATTTGTTTTCTTTTGTTTTTATATATATTTTTACATTATATTATCTAATATAATAATATATCTAAAGAGAACAACTTTTTTTTTTAAAAAAAAATATAAAAAAAACATTTTTTAAAAAAAAACACAACAATGAAACATAAAACAAAAACAATATAGTCAACTATCCCCTCTTCCCAAACCAAATTGAGACATGTCCTTAATGTCTAAATAAGAAGAATTAGAGTTTAGAAGACATCATCTGGTTAGTGTGGAATTGACAATTGAACCTACGACTATTTAAAAGAAAAATTATAGATTAAGATCTAAGTTCATTTTACGACTCTTGCCACGATCGTTATCAACCAATTCAATTTGAAAGAATGTGGTCGATTTTTGGTTCATAAGTTAAGAGTTGGTCAATTAATTCATCAGATTTCCTAGGCATTTGAAGACTTAAAGACTTGATATTTGTGTAATTTCGTTTTTTAGGGGCATTGTTGTCTTTATGCCTTTAGGGTTTCTTTTTGTAACACTATTTAAGCTTACTTTCTTCTTCATTTGAGGGGACCCAACGAAATTTGTAAACTCAAAAGCTTAAAGCTTTGGCTATGGCTGAATTCTTGTAAGGGAAGGATTTCCCTTTTCAAGTTTGAATCGACTTATCTAAGTTTGGCAAACTTAGTGGCGTCTCCATTGCTAGCAAAAACACTACAAGGATTCATCTTAAGGGTTCTCAAGGGCAAGTTCTTTGTGGGTCTTCTTTGTGGCATTGGAAGGGTTTTGTTGCTATAAAATCAAATTCGCGGTTCTTGGGGTTCTGTCTGTTGCTTGGGGTTTGCTTGGATTTCGAATCGAAGTGGGTTTCTTGTCATTTGGTATCTAGAGCTCAGGGTTCCAAGGTCTGATTTTTCTATCTTTCCTTTTGTTTGATTCTGTTTTTATTTTGTTCTTTGTTATTTTCGTTTCAGTTCTTGTTGGGTCTTGTTTCTGTTTTTGTTTTGTTTATATTCTGGATCTGGTTTTGTTGTGAAGCATATTCTGGATCTGGTTTTGTTGTTCTGCATATCAGTTCATCTTTTATCATTTTCCAGTTCTGAATTTTTTTTTGTTCTGTTCTTCCTGTCAGTTTATCCTAGTTGCATATCAGTTCATCTTTATCACTTTTTCCAGTTCTGGGCTTCTGTTCTGTTCTTCCTATCAGTTCGTCATAGTCATTCTGTTCTTTAGCATATGTTTAAGAAATAAGCATGTTCTTGGCGGCTGTGTGTTTTGTTTCTAAGCCCTAGTGAAGTGTGAAATCAGACCCTGAAAAACTAAGTGAAGTCTGAAATTAGACCCTAAAATCTTAGCTTCTGAAATCAGACCTAAAACGTAACCTTTGAAATCTGCCACTGAGTTCAGACCTTAAAACTTAACCATTGAATCAGACTCTTAGATCAGACCCTGAAACTTAGCCTCTAAAATCAGACCCAGACCAGTAGCCTCTGAAATCAGACCCTGACCAGTAACCTCTGAAAATTAGCCTCTGAATTCGAACCCTGAAATCAGACCCTTATTCGACTCTGAAATCAGACACTGACCAGCTAGACCTGGCCGCCGGTTCGGTTCCGGTTCGGAACCGAACCGAACCGGCCGGTTCCGGGTTCCACAAGTGTGGAACCGAAACCGTAAACCGAACCAGAACCGAACCGGTCGGTTCCGGTTCGGTTTACGGTTCCCCTTCCGGTTTTTTTTAATAATAAATTTTAAAAAAATAGAAAAAATTCTATAATCGTAATGTTTTTTTCATAATATCACATCATTTTTATAAAATCCTTTTTTTATAAAATTCTTTAACATATAATCTTTTTTATAGCCAACTCTTGGCTAGTATTTTCTTTATATAAGCGATGCGGGATATTTGTTACGGCTATTGTGTCTAACATCGCTTATATAAAGAAGTCAATAACCAAGAGTTGGTTATAAAAAGGATATGGACATTCATGTTTTAGTATTGCAATTTTAAACCTCATTAAGTAATTATTATTAATAAAACAAATTGAGATTTACTTGTGGAACCTTACGGTTCCAAGAAAATAATTTTTTTTTTACTTCCGGTTGGAACCGTTCGGTTCCAGCGGTTCCAACCGGTTCGGTCAGGGTAAGAACCCTAACCGAATCGGTCAGGTTCCGGTTTTGTTCCGGAACCGGAACCGTCCGGTTCCAACCGGTTCGTTTCCGGTTCCGAACCAGAACCTTGGCCGGGTCTATGACCAGCAGCCTCTAAATTCAGACCCTCATCAGACTCTGAAATCAGGCTTTGAAATCCAGCCTCTGCAATCAGAACCTAAATCAGTCTCTGAAATCAAAACCACATTTAGTCGGTATTATGTGTTGGGCGATACTTCTGTCTACCCCAGGCATGTCTTCATAGGACCAAGCGAATAATTTAGCATATTTGACTAACATCCCTTATAAATTCTTCCGCTCTTCGGTGGTAACTTCACTCGCAATTAAAATCTCATTGGGACTTTCAAGCGTACCAAGGTTGAATGTGTTTGTTTTTGTCGAGTTGATGTCAAATATATTCAAGTCATGCAAATTGAGAGACTCAGGCAAGTAAGCGAAATGAATGTCTTTATTGCTAGCAGATTCATGAATACATTCAAATAGATCAGAGAGATAAACATCTTCATCCTCCACAGATGCTTCATCTCCCACAACTGGGTCTTTTTCAGTTTCCACATTCTTCTCAAGGGTCAGGCTCTCCAGTGTCATCAGCTCTTCCTCCCATTTATCTTCTTCCTAAGCAACTTCTTCCGTCAGTGGCTTCTCACCCAGCATATCCTGAAAGATCTCAAATCCGGGCACCACGATCCCGTTGACCTCTACCGGTTCAGGCTCTCCCTGATACCCTAAAGCCTTTACAAAGCATTCTATCATCTTCAACCCTTTCTTCCTAGCCTTTGGCTTTTCCTCGTCAGACTTGTATCCTAAACCCCTCCGGGTAGTCTGCCCCTTAAAGTTTGGCAATGTTGAACCTTTACACGGCTCAAACTTCATCATCTCCATGATCTTAGCCACCTTAGGATCCACCCACTCCTCAAAAGTTGCCGACACTTGGAACCTTGTAAAAGGTTGTATTTCCAAAGTGGCCACATCGTTGTCTATCTCAGCTCGAATGGTGACAATCTCTCATTCGTACGGGAATTTGATAACTTGATGCAGAGTGGAGGGCACGCCCCCAAGCTTGTGAAACCACGGCCTTCCCAATAACAGAGCAAAAGTGGCTGGGATATCCAGTACTGTAAACTCAACCTCATCCTCAATTGAGCCCACTTTTACCATCGTGGAAAAAGTACCCTCAACTCCCGCGCTTGTTATCATCATACGCCTTGATAGTCATATTGAAGGGACTCAGATCTGCCGGCTTCATACCTAGCCTTGCCAAAATCATCAAAGGGCACACATTAATGGATGAACCATCATCCACCATCACACAAGATGTCTTCTTGCCCTTCACTTCAGCTCTGATGAATAAAGGTATATTATGGTTCTTTCCCTCAGCGGGGAGTTCCTCCTCATAAAAGGTTATCATATGTAGAGCTTCCCTTTGCACTGATCCGATAAACATTGCGGGGTTGGCATCCTCCGGCACTACATCTTGTTCAAGGCTTTAACCATGGCCCGCCTGTGCTACTGTGATGAACATAACAATTCCCTGATGCTGACCTGGGCCCGGGTCCTCTTCAACTGCTGTAGCACTGCATCTCCCTCAGCATTTTCTATATTCTCTGCCAATTCCCTACCTTCTGTCAATATTTCATTCCCCTTATCTGCAATATCACTATAAAAGCGCCCACTACGGGTCATTCCCTTCACTTCTTCCTCATCACTGCTCGAAAAGTACTCCCAAAATTTCTTCTTCTGCTTCATTTCATCTTCATTGGTGCTATCCCAAATCCCCAGACAAAAGGCTTGGTGGTCAAATGTTTGGAGGACAAGGTCTTCTGGTAGGCCATAGTTAATCATGTAGGTAGGCGGGGGGACAAAGTCGTAGTTAGGCAGGGGGTTACGGTGTGTGTTTGGCTGTTCTTTCTCAGGGTCAGGAATTTTGCGGGAGTCAATTAGGTCTTGGATTTCATGCCTAAGGCGGGCACAGCTGTCGGTGCATGGGCGTGTTGTTGGTGGAAGTGACAATAACGGCTCATATTGAGGTTTGGTGGGGGAGGATTTGGGAGTGGTTTAGGTTCCAAGGGCTTTAGGAATCCATGCCTTGTCAACTTCTCAATCACTTTGGACAAGGGCCTACCCAGGTTAGAAAAACGACTATTCTTAATGGCAACAACCTCAGCAGAAACAGGTTTGGCACCTGGCGGTCCTCCGACAGTCCTTCTGTTTATGCCATAAAACTTTCTATTCTCCGCTTATTCTTCTTCGATATCCATAACAAACTCCATCAACTGTCAAAAATCACCAATCATTGAAGTCATCCTTCTCAGCTTACCATAAATAGAGGGTTTGGTGCCCTTGATGATCATTTTGATCTGGTCCTTCTCCGAAGGCCGAGTCTGCATCATAAGAAGTTTGCTCCTCCAATGATCTATGTATTCTTTGAAACTCTCCTCCGACTTCTGCATGGTGTTCTCCAAATCGCGGAGTGACAAGTGAATCTCTAAATCTGTAACATACTGTTTCAGAAAAGCATCTGCCAGTTCCCTCCAATCTTTCTTAACCTTTCTTTCAAGGCTATGGTACCATACCACGGGTGCCCCCTCAAGCGACATCCCAAAAATCTTCTAACCTTGACGTTGTGACAAGCCCAATGAACTCATTATTGAGACATATTACCGGAGATGGACCCTCGGGTCCCCGTTCCCATTGAATTTGGCTATGCCGAGCATCTTAAACTGAGCTGGTAACTGCTCCTCAAAGGTCATCGCCTCATAGTCCAGTAAGTCCTCATGCTTACCCTTTAGTTTACGGGTAACTGACTCCACTTGATCACAGAGTTTCTGTATCTCAGCCTGAGACCCGGCTATCTTCCCAGCGGTATACTCGGCCATATCATCATCAAAGATAGGAATATCATCATTCACCCTGTTCGGAGGCTCTTCACACCTCTCATTCTCAGAACTTCCCCCAGCACGGGGCGCAACTATATTAGACACAGCGGCAGTCAATGCTTGCAGTTGCTCAGTAACCTTGGTGAGATTGGCTTCAAGCTGGTCCATACGAGACCCCTCGTTAACTGATTCACTTATATTTGTTAACGGCCTTTTGATGAGTCTTTCCTCTTCCATAACCCAACGAGAATCTATGGTGTCTCTTTTCAAACTGCATGTTAGTATATACATGTGTAATGCATGAAATATATAAGATCATTAAGATTTATACACTAGTTGGCCCATTATCATTTTAAAACATTTAATCATACTATTGCGCAGTGTAAACTTGTCCCAGTTGAAAAGGCCCAACAAGTTTATACTTTTGCGATAACATGGCTAAACAACTTCAAATAATAAGAGGCCTAAACACAAAATGGCCCATCGGTATTTCAGAAGCTTTGGCCCAATTGTCAAAGGACACGAACATGTCCCCAACAAGTTCATATATCTTGACAAGAGGTCCAACTGAATCCAATGATGATGGTCCTAAGCACAAACATAAAGAAATAATTTATATGGGTCATACAACTATGGTTCACATGTAGGTTTCATGAGTGTAAACAAAGGCTCATGCTGATGAAGGATTGCCCACAACTAGGACTCCCCACTCAAGGGTTCGAGCGACCAAGTGAGCACACCTTTTTTATACCTTACGGTATGTGCCAACGAGTTATGGTATGTGACTAACTATCAAATGGATTTCCTATTGTAGATTCCCCAAAGGGAGGGTGGAGCGAACTCTCTTAAATACCCAAGCCTCTTAGGCTCTTATCGCCTTAGTGACAGGAATAAACAACATGTCCTCCAAATTAGTCTTTCACAGTGAGCTACGAGTGATTGATTATCCAGGTGCCTTAACAGCTTTTCCTTATAGAAAGGTAGTGAATGAAGGAAGACACCAAACCATCAGCTAGCCTTAACAATGAATCGTTGGGTTCGGAATGGTCCATTACTTATGCAACTTGTAATGAACAGATTTGTGCAATAATTTAACCAAGTCTACACAAGATACATTTGCAAAGGTAATCTTCATCTAAGTTCATATACAGCCTAAATATAAGTTTGTATGATTTAAAAGTAAATTCTCATAACGACAAACATACGATATCATATAATGAGCATATTGAATCATCAAATACCAAGAATATATAAATAATCACTTAAACACAAACGTAAATTAAACTCCTATTGCGAAAGAAAATAACTAAGTCATGCATAAAGAAATAACATAATCATACTTAAAATAAATAGCATACTAGACAAAATCATGCTAAATAATCTACTAGACTAAATCATGCTCGAATACAAGGTTGGATGAAACGAAATACGTGTATCTCTCAAGTGGTACGTGGCATTATATCCCGAGTACAAACCGGACTACCGTCCATTCAGATTCAGCTACGGAATTTACGTCTGAGTTTCCATCCGATATACCGTAAGAGAGAACACATATTCCATTCATCCGGAAATCACATCATGCACCAATCCACAATACTCATATGAAATAAAGTACTAAAATAAATAAATATAAAGGATAATAAATAAAGAAGGTGCCCTTAGGTCTAACCTCTTTTGTCATCTCTCGGAAGTGCGTTACACGGCCGTCGGAATGGTTGATGCTCCGCAACTCCTCCGGTTCATTGGTTCAACATTTTCCTTCACTGTTTCACTATTTGGGCCGCTGTTTTTACTCCTTTTCACTGTGGTTTCTGGTTGCGGTATAGGCTTACTATTTTATGGTAATGCGGGGTTGTTTTGGTTTGCGGTTTGGCAGTTTTATGAGGTAGTTTCTAGTGTAGTTTTGTGGTAATTGCAGGGGCAGTTTTGTGGAGTTTTGTGTGGTAAAACTGGGTGTTTTGGGCTGTTTTCATGATAATTGAAGGGCTGTATGCGGCAATATTCTGGATGCAATATTTTCGATGGTTTGCTGGGCTGCTTGAGATGTAGAATTTGGTGATTTACTGGCAGTTTAGGGAGGCTGAATGACGTGATTTTCTGGGCTATTTGAGTGCAATGTGGGTGTGATGTGCAAGGGTTGTTTGGGTTCAGTTTGGGCGTGATGTACAAGGGCTGATTGGGTGCAGTTTGGGCGTGATGTAGGACTGATTTGGAGGGGCTGCAATGGCTTGTTAGGGGGCTATTTTCAAGGGGTAATTGGCATGAATTAGGGGCTGTGCTTGAAGCTGTAATTAGCGTGAGTTAAAGGGCTCTGCTGGAAGGTGTTTGATGTGTTGATGGAGAGGTCTTTGAGGGAGCTTAGGGGTGAGAAAGCTTGAGAGGAGAAAATAGTCTTTTTTATGTCTTTGTGTTAAGGGTTTCAAGGGAGTTAAGAGTTATTTTTATAGGCAAAATTGGTGCATTAATTAGGTGGGCTATCCTTTATTAATTACGAGGTTTCTTTGTTGAAAATGAGGGGTGATGTGTTGTTTCTTTTACTTGGAGTGAGGAGGTCATTTATTAGGGAGGTGACTTTGTTGAAAATGAGAGGTAAGGGAAATTGGAGGTCAATGACGTGGGGTATGCTTGGTGGAGGGGTAATTTTGTTGTTTGAATAATTGGTGGAGGGGTAAGTGAGTGGAGTTTGTTGCATGGCTTTGCATGGGAGGTGTTTTACGTGAAGGCTATATTGAGGGAGTAATGTCTTGGATGCCTTGTGCGAATTATATGACTACTTTATGGCTTTAACGTGAAGGAATTGTGTTATTGACAGGCTTGAGGCGTGATGGTTGTTTGAACGGCAGATGGCTTACGTTAAAGGCAGGCTAGTGTAGTGAGGGCTATGTGTGAAGGGGGCTGAATGAAAGGTGTTTGTTTGGTCGATGTGGGATTGAGAGGTAGGGGGCTGTGTGGTTTGTTGAAGGCGTGAAGCAAGGGGCTTGCATGAACTGAGTGTGATGCAGGGCAGTGGGCTTTACGCGTGAATGGAGGGTGTAAGAAAAAGGGGCTTTATGCGTGAGTTACTGGCTGGTGAGTGGGTGCATTAATGGATGGTGTATTTGTGAGGCTGTGTGGCTACGTGTTGAAAGGGCAGTGGCTGTTGCGTGAATTGAATGATTGTTCATGAGTGGGGCAGTAACGTGTTTGTGGCAGGTTGCGTGAGTGAGGTTGAGGGGTGATCAGGTCTTGGTGTCGTTGTGAGGAGTGTGAGTTGTGGTGGCTTTGTGCATGTGGTTTCAACGTGCAGGAGGCAGTTTGAAGGCTTAGTAGAGAGGGAATGGCGTGAAGGCTTTAGGGTTTTAGTGGCCTGTATCTTGGATCTCATTAAGGGTGTGTCAATGTGTGAAGGGCATGTGAGTGTTTAATTTATGTGTTGGCCGAGATTGAGCAAGGAAGAGAGAAGAGAGAGAATATGGTTTATTGGTGGGTGTTGTTGTGTTTTAGGTTTGGCTTAGTGTGGGTTGTGGGGGTTTTGGGCCAAGGAAAATTTTGAAACGGAGGTCCAACGAGCAAACCCGAAGCTAAACAAGCGAATAAAATTCAACAAGATGTCAATTCTTGACTTTTCCCTTCCGACGTTCGTTCCCCGCGACTCCCGCGACTTAAAAGGTAGTGCCTCCGTACGAGGCTCATCATCGGGACTTACATGCAAAAATACAGTGCCTACAATAATATTCATTATATCATCATCCTATGATGTATAAGATTGACTAGACATTCCAATAAATCTCTCTTTTGACAAATGAATCAACATTTACGAAAGATGAACACTATATATATAAAAGACACGTTAACTGTCAAACAGTTATACTAACAGTCATACAAATAGTCTTATTGTGTCCTTTATTAGATCATATCTAATATGCGACTAATGAGATTATCTCACAAGTCTCTTAGTTTTATATCTTATATAAAACCTTATATCAAATATAACAGTGACTACTCCCACTGCTAACACGAAGAAAATAAGACTTAGGATATATAATACTAGAAAGAAATTTGTACATTCCCACTAACCCTACTGACAAATATGTATTCTCTATACTTCGATAAACTAGACAATCTGAGTGATATCAAAAATAGAGAACATGGATTTCTGGAAAGCTTATCTGAGTCTATAATAGGCTCCATAAGCTAGTATATCAAACTATGATCTTAGCAGAATACAAACTCTATGGCCATTCTAGAATGTACTTCTCAAACAAAGAAATCACGACAAATCTCTTATTCGAAGGAATCACTCAAGAATGCCATTTTGCATTCTTTAGCCAAAATACAGTTTAATATCAACATTAACCAACAAATCCTTAATTGTCCAATTAGTGCGACTAAAGATAAGTTTTCTCAAAATCTACAATAGATTATTGAGTATAACATTTCTCACTGTCATACTATAAAGGTCAAACCTTTATCAAGCTCACTTCGCTTTTGCTGCGCAAACAATTTGCACATTTTATGAACTATTCATAATGAAAGCCTAATCAAGCTCAAAACTTGATCGTAGTAAGCCATGAAAAATCTTAGATCTATGGTTCAATGCTAATTTTCAGAATCGATATCAAATATCGCTCCCACTATAAGTTATAGGTTAATTTTCTTCGATAAGAAAACAACAGAATCATTAAGTATCAAATACTTTGTAAATGATTCTGACATCCTATAGGACTTATACGACAGTTGTCTAAGGGTCTTTTCATCTTATTAACCACGTAGTTCCATTACAGTTTATCATTTTCACATTTGACTTCACAAAGTCAAATCTTTTCTGCAATCGTCAACATCCAATGTTAACCACCAAGTAACAAAATAATTTTATTACTCGGGATCGTAGAAAAGATATTCTATCAAACAGAATACAATATTCCATTAAATAGAATAAATGATAAACCTATCACTCGTACCTCCGAGGTACAAGTACTTTCAATTATATAACCATTATACAAAAGAAAGTTTCAAATCTCAAACTTTTCAAGATTCAAATTTTCTACTATACATATCATATATGTAACTGTAGAAACAAATGGAACCTTAATTAAATCGAGGAATTAGCGTTACTGAAGCTTAACCCCAAAAGCATTGAAAACCAATTCGGTAACTCTCATATCAACGAATCAAATCATATAAGATTTGATAACTCCCACTAACCAATTCCATCATAATGGAATCGTGAAAATTTAATATTGAGTAAGAATCACATTCATTAAATAACTACAGAACTAATTGCCTTAAGTTCATTCGTTTGATCATATCAAACATCTTCGAACAATTCAAAGACGCACAATGAATTTCTAAAGATACAGTTTTCAATACTACAGATAGAATATCCTTGAACTATTCAAAATATTATATCCGAGTTTCATTAGAAACATATTGACAGTTCTCGAACCATTCAAGGCATTCAACATGTTTTCCATTAGAAACATGTAACGAAGTCATGAAAATTCATTAACTGAGTTACGAAGCAAAGAAAACTATACAAGACAATTTCTAATTCATTAAACTATATACTTCCAAAGCATTAGTTTAATAAATCTATGGTCCAATGACAATCATCGGTTAAATGAGATTTAATCTCTTCCTGAATACAATATTCATTAAACGGATAAGGATATGTGGTGTGATCTCATATCAGACCATCATTTACCATACGGAACAAGCATCTGATGCTTTTATGATAAAATCTCATAAAGCACAGTTCTAAGTTGTTTATTCTACCAAATATTTTCTTAATGCTTATCTTTTATTAATGACACTACTAGTCGCTTTAAAATATGTACCAACAGTTTATACAGAACAAATAACTATCCAATAGTCCCAAGTTCTGATATCAAATATCAAAACAGTTATTAAACACTATTTTAAATAACTAGACGGGAGATCCGATATCCAATACATATAGTCATCGTCTTGTGAGAATCGATATTCTCTATACATAACTATATGTATCTCATTTCTTAAGCTTTATAATTTGCGTTCAATTATTCACAACATTTGTAAATAATCGATTAGCAAATTATGTCAGACACGTGACTTCTAAAAGTCACTAAAGCCAAGAAATGTCATTATAAGACAAAATAAATACTAAAGGGGTTTTCTTAATGCCAGTCAAGAATCTCAAGACATGAACTATTCAAGTCAATTCTTACTGTATAAGAAACAATTCTAACTAGAAAAATATCCTAAAGCAGATATCTATTTAGATTACCTATCGTGACTTAATAACTAAGTCACAAACCATCTTGATTTTCAATAAAATCATAACAACAGTTCCCGATGGTTTCAACTAATCTAACAATATCTAAGTCTACTGTCTTTCTAGAACCTATTCTAGAACTACAAAACCATAAGTAAAGTCAGAAAACCTATATATTCAAGTAATATACTATGCAGTGGAATATAAGTATAAACTTATAAACAATATAGAATAAAGGAAAACGAAAGCAGTAAATTCCATAAAATTACACACTGCTTAAGTTATGAATTTTTAACTCGGCACTGTCTCCTACTACTTTACGTAATATCGTAATCCCCAATGGACAACGGAATTCAATAATTAAATTGATTTCCATAGTGAGAGTAGGATCCCATTAATATATTTCATCTCACAGCTTTGGCACGTTCTCCCCTACGTATATTCATTAGGTAGACAACTCTTTGTCAATCACTCACCAGTGACTCCTGGTTTCGATCGTGACCGTTTCTCCTTGTGACAGCTTTGGCACGTTCATAGGAGGCGTATCAAGGCTACACTTGTCAATGACATACTCAAGCTACCGGTGTAGTCCTGACAACTTTGGCACGTTCAGGATTTCCACTTTCACTTGAATTTGTCCAGTACCAATATACAACTGGTATGGATAACAATCCTATAACTACACCCTCACAGCTTTGGCACGATCTCATATGCACTTATAGAAAAATACCCATAAACCATACTGACAAGACGTACCAACAAACATATATCCAATACATGTTACTTTACATCCATATTTAAAAGCTGGGATTTTCCTACAGAATTTTTAATCTACATCAAATGCAAAATTTTAATCTAAATCATTTTCTAAACATTTCAATTCTACTTTAGAAAACATAACACAATTTAACTATTAAATTTCCGTTATATTTTCCGTTAGCGTAAAACCGAAAAGTAAAGAAACATATATAGATTACAAGCTTGTGCGAACATTAAAATTGGATTATATATCATATATCAAGCATGAATAATGTAACAGATGAAGCATCAGACCCTCTCTGATACCATTTTTGTTGGGGTTTTGGGCGTTGGGCGCAGCGGAAGCACGGGTCCGGACGAAATCGTATTTTAAAACTTTTTCAAAATCTAATATGAATAATTTATTCATATTTCACCTAAACCTATTTATTCAATATCAAATATTGACATAAACAAGTTGAAAACTTGTGAAACTTTTACGAAAACTGTTTTTCCGTATAATTACCTAAAACACGTTTTTGACCGAACCGACTACCCGAAACTTATGGAAACTGCCCAAGTCAGCTCCGATAGTGTCGGGGTAGTTCATGGGCTGCCCGAACAGTGACGGATTCATTGTTTGGACAGCCGTCATCCGGTTGGCTCTAAATCCACCCAGTAACGCCATTTTTGGCCGTTTTCGCTTATTTCAAGTCGGAAACACTTTCTGGCAATTATGCCAACTCCCAAAACACATCCAAAACATTAAAACACACCATTTCCATCAAAAAATAGAAAATTTTCCAGGTCTGATCAGTAACTAAATTTTCCAAAATTTTCATGCTTTAATCCAAAATTCACAAAGATTAATCTAATTAATCCAACACCAATTGAGTCCCACCACATATGAACAACCCAAGAACAATTATAGGTTATTTAGAGTGGATCAATAACTCTTGAATGGAAAAAAAGGTTGTCCTGCAATAACTAATTAATTTGAACAATAATTACACTAATATTGTTCAAATCTACTTCACAACAATTCACACATGCTTCTATTTCTTCCAATTACAACCACCAAACACAAAAGCCCCAAATTCTAAGAGAAAAAAAACCCTAGAATCATACTATTTCATCAAGAAAACAAGAAATCAAATTTCAAGCTCAAAGGAATATTGAATTACTTTTAATTCCCAAAATCCTCCAATTTGTTTTCTTGATTTTTCTTCCTTTTCTTTCATGCTTTGATCAAATAAAATTTGTGGGTTTTTGTTCTTGTTGTTTCGGCAGTAGATGAAAGAGGTAAGAAAGAAAAACAAATCCCTCCTTTTTGTTTTTTAACTTTTGGCAGTGAAAGAAAAGTGACCAAGAGAGAGAATTTTTCTTTCATTTTAAAACCCATATTGACCGAAACTAGTGGTAAAAAATGGAGCAATTTTGTCTTTATATTTTTTTAATCAAATTAAAACAATTTCACTTTATTTTAGCTAATCAAATTAGGACATAATAAAGTGAAATCCAACTCATGCCAAGTTGTCCAATTAAAACTCACCATGTATTATTCAAATAATAATAAATGCTTAAAGATTAAATTTTTAATTATTTAATTATTTAACTATTAAATAATTAAACAATTAATTTACACACATATATGTATTTTTTATTTACATTAAATAACAAATACATATATTTATGGCATGTGTCAAAATCTCATTTGACGAATAATTAATGTGTATCTAATCGTATTATGTATCAAATACAAATACACAATAATTATTAGCGGACAAAATCCTTGTTGGAGTTCTACGGTCCCGAGGATCGAATAATAAGCAAGAAACATGTATGAATACATCAAAGAAAGTTGCGAAATACTTACATCGAGCGGTTGAGCGATGCGACGAAGAACAAAACTTCAAGCTTTTCCTCCTAGAGTGCTCGGCAGTCCACTGTATTTTGCTCCTCCAAGAATCGACAATCATCAAATTTAGAGCTCCAATCTTTGTGTTGATTCCTTGCTCACGTGTGCGGTTCCCTATCACCTTCGCGTGACCCTTTTGTGTGCTAGTACTTGGCAATTTTTGCCACAAAAATTGACCTATTTCTTCCTCTCCATTCTCGGCAGTGAGCAGAGAAAATAGAAAGAAAACAGCCCATTTTGGGCGTGTGAGGAGAGAAGAGAAGAAGTGAGAGAGAGATGAATTGTTGGTTAGATTTGTGTATCTAATACACATATTCAATTTCCAAAATTAATTACCAACTTTTCTCTTTCCAAAAGTCAAGCATTAAAGCTTGCCAACTACCACCATCAATCATGAATAGTGACACGGTGTCAATCACCCAAAGTAAAAGACATCTATCACTTGATTGGCGATTGATGTGATGCTAGATGTGACTTGTGGGTCACACTCGAATTCAAAATGCGAATGCGCTCGCAAACACTCTCGGGCTCGGGTTTGCTAATTCCAAATTAACAAATGTTCCGTTGCGACGTAATTAAATGATTATGCATAGAGAAATCACTAATTACGTCGCTAACGAATTAATTCTAAATTAACTCGTTCGCCCGAATTAAAATCTAATTTCAATTCCGCGTCGAAATCCCATTTCTTTTAATATATCGAATATATTAATTTGTCGATTAATTCCAAATTAATCGTTCTCTCTCTTTTAATGATATTTTATCCCAGATAAAATATCTCCGTAATTAATCCCAGATTTATTCTCTCTCTCATCTAATTAATCCCAGATTAATAAATTGCGAGTCATACGTCATCGGTGAATCTTCGGGAAGCGACCCATGAGATCCCTGGATACATTGGCAGTAAATCCGGTTGCCGGACTATCCGAACACATAAGTACCTAGTACTACGTTTGTACCGATTTACAAGACAATGTTGGCTTCTAGCAAAGCGCTATGCCTACCCAATTCTCCAGAAATATCCTTACAGGAATATAATAATCTATATCAGGCGTCGTATACGTAGTATTGCGTATTTCGATCCAGTATCAGATGATCACATGCAAGGCCTGGGGTTGGTACAGTGTCTGCCCCGTACGAAGCATACATCAGATCACAACACCATAATCTGTACAAATAGTGACGCTATGGGTCATAATTGTACAACAATCCCCTGATGCATGTGTTGTCGTTTAACCGATTAAATAATCCAACACAGAGGTCAATCTCTCCTAAGGCCAGTCTCCTACTAATCCGCAGATCCTGTATATCAGTACATATGTGAGTACTACAACCAGAATCAAAAATCCAATTTTTAAAACTAGAATTAGTCATGTTTATTTCTATAACAAACATACCTGAAGCCGGTGCCTTTCCCGCTTTAATCTCCTTCTGGAGCACCTTGTACTCGCGGTAGTCACGCTTCCAGTGACCCCGCTTCCCGCACTGGAGGTATACATCCTGAGACTTGTCCTTAGGCTTCCCAGAAGCCTTTGACGCTTTGCCCTTGCCCTTCTTCTTATGCTTCTTCTTTTTAATACCTCCAGTCGCCTTGGGCCCAGCCCTTGGAGTCTGAGATGTTGAAGCATAGTGCGCCTCGTGCTTCTTGCCCTTAAGAAGCTCCTTTTCCGCCTCACGCAGCGTGGACATCAACTCTCCAAGAGTCTGCTCTTGGTTCATCATATTGTAGTTCATGATGAACCCACTCCAAGTGTCGGGTAGAGACTGTAAGATCAAATCTATAGAGGTCTCTATCTCAAAGACAATCCCCATTTGTCCAAGCTGCTCGATATCGGCAATCATCCGTGTCACATGATGTTCAACAGATATACCCTCCAACATCCGAGTGTGGAAGAGCTTCTTCAGCAACTCATATCTTTGCGATCTAAGATTAGATCGGTGTAGATCATTCAACTTCGCAAATATGTTATAGGGATCTAATCCCTTGTTCTGTCGACGGAATTGCTGAGTAATAGCAGCAAGCATGATAGATTGAACAATTGCGTTGTCATCGCTATGAGTCTTCCAAAGCTCTAGCTCGAGCAACTAATCAGATATGGACTTAGGCCCAAGAGGTCTCTCTATAGTAAATAGCAACCTCTCGGATCCAAGGACTATCCTTAGATTTATATCCCAATCGGAAAAGTTAGTGCCGTTGAAGACATTATCGCCCATGATGATGTCCCAGACACTGTTCTTTCCAGTCATTTTAATTGCGATAGTTTAACTATCCAATTAATAATGTAAGGGTACAATCTAACTGTTACAAGAAAAATAACATAATATTAGTCCAACTAATAAAATAATTTTGACGAAATAATTTGAAAGCGCGTAAAGCTAAGTATTTGAATGAAATTGCAAATTCAATACTAGCCTCCCACTATTTTTCGGCGAGCCTCTAACCCTCTGTGGAGTACTCGGGAAACCTAATTTCCTAGTGGGCTAGGATCCCGTTAAATAACACACAACCTTGACTTTGGCCAACAAGCTGCATGATATTTAACTAGGTAGATCTCGAAGATCAATTGGATCTCATTTAATTCCTAGATCCGGTAGGTGGACCTCCAAGTCCGAAACATATATACAATATATATGCCAATATATCCAATATATTTTCCTAACCTTTTTCCTCTGAATCAACTAAGCCTTGGCTTTGGCACAACAAGCTTAATAATTCTAGTTAAGCGGGACCCATTGACCTTGGAAAGCTTCGTAATCAATGTCGATGGACAAGAAGTGATCTTGACTTTGGCCAACAAATCACAACTTATACAAGACACCGATATGGAACAAAACTTTCATGATTCAAACATATCCGCAATTGACAAAGGTCTTGACTTTGGCCAACAAACCAGTGCCAATTTTGGATCTTGAGTAAGAATCACTCAATGGAAGGAAAATGCTTAATATGTCTTGAGGGTTTTTTGCGTAAATTGGCAACCAATTTATTATCTTTGTAGGTCTCATCATACAACCTTAAACATCTATATAATAAAGGAGAATGGTGTTGGAGGAAAGAGAGTGTATCCAACGGCTCTCTTTATGTGGCTTAATTGACGGCCCAGATCATTTCATTGGTAATTTGAGGAAAGAGAGTGAATTGATTGATGGAAATGGTCAAAATTTTTCAAATTTTCAAATTAAAAAATAGAAAGTTAAAATAAAATCATTTAATTATATAACACCGTGCCGTAGGCACGGGCAAATACTGTAACACAGTGCCGTAGGCACGGCCAAATACTGTAACACCGTGCCGTAGGCACGGACATCATTTAATTAAAAAATAAAATCATTTATTCTGTAACACTGTGCCGTAGGCACGAGCAAATACTGTAACACCGTGCGTAGGCACGGCCAAATACTGTAACACACCCGTGCCGTAGGCACAGGTAAAAACTAGTGCATTCTAAAAGCATAATAAGGCGCGAAAGTAAATTAATAACGATATGCGGATGGATATTTAACAAATTATTCCTAGATCAAATCACTCAATTTCCTCTCCCCGGCTAGCACTATTCTACTTCTACCTAATTACATAATACAATAATAGAAACCTCATTCATATTGAGGGGAATTAGGTGAGAAGAGAATACAAAGAATCAATCAAGTGAGAAGGCTGGACACGCAGGTCCAATTTATAAATTCTAAATTTACAGCAATTTCTAAAATTACGCTTTCCCTTATAATATCCATCCGATATACGATATTCATACATCACATCTATGTATTCATTCAAGCATATTATTCAATCAATCTAATAAATTAATTAATCTTTGAATATTAGTGATCATCCAATGTTCAAACAATGATTTGAGTTGCGCGAGTCCCACTCGATTTAGAATAGTACTCAAAGAACAAATTCTTGAATTATATCGAACTACTTAATTAAATCCAATTTAATATGTATTCAATACTAATTCAATATTTAATTATAAATTAAATAACTACACTTTTAATGCGCTTTAACGACTTAGATTCCAAATCTAATCTTAATGGGTCTCAAAGCACAATTAACATCCAATGTTGTTTAATTAAAAGTCCAATGAGCTTTCAATTGATTTCATAAGGCATGGGTTTTGGTCAATATGGGTCAAACCCATAAACCAAGGCCCAAGTAAGGAATCACCCTTATTTGCCAAGAAACCAAAGTGGCCTCGCAAACACATTTCGGGCTCGGTTTCGATAATTCTGAATTAACGAGTTTTCCGTTGCATCGTAATTAAATCAAATTTATTTAAATAATCATGCCAAGTAAAATTACTATTCACATAGCTTGCGAATTAATTCTAAATCAATTCGTTAGCCCGAATTAAAATCCAATTTTAATTTCGCATCGAAATCCAATTTCGTATAATATATCGAATATATTATTTTATCGATTAATTCCAAATTAATTGTTCTCTCTCTTCAAATAGTACTTTATCCCAGATAAAGTCTCTCCGCTATTAATCCTAGATTAATAAAGTTTGAATCATACGTCATCAGTGAATCTTCGGGAAGCGACCCAAGAGATCCATGGATATGTTGGCAGTAAATCCGATCGTCGGACTATCCGAACACGTACGTACCTCGTACTACTTTCTTACCGATTTACGAGACAAGGTTGGATTCTAGCAAAGTGTCATGCCTACCCAATTCTCCCAAAAAATATTCTTAATGGAATATATAATCTGTGTCAGGCGTAGTATACGTAGTATTTCGTATATCGATCCAGTATCGGATGTCACATGCAAGGCTTGGGGCTGGAGTAGTGTCTGCCCCGTACGAAGCATATATCGGATCACTAGCAACTAGTCTCTTTATTATCGAATAATCATGACCGAGTCATATTATCCCGATGGTTGCAACCTCTTAAAGAACCAGTTCTGTATCCCTGCGTGACCATCATCTCCATATGACTGAAGATATTCTTCCTTCTTGACATCACACCCAATACACTACGATTCTCAATAAACCCAAAAGAGGCGTACACAGAATCTGTTAAAGTCCTGGACGACCAAAACCAAAATGTATTGATTGTCACAAGTACTAGCGATGCAAGTCTCAAGTTAAGACCAAATACACCTACCCTGATGCGGACTCCCATAGACACATAGTCATACAACCAATGGGATTCTGATGGGTCTATCTAGAGCGAAGCTGTTTTCCGTACCATCGGTAAAACAAAACCTCCTACCAAACTTGCATAAGTATCCAATACTTAAATATATGAGAACTATACTGTTATGCTTCCACAACACGCACAAAGTGCGATACTAGTCTATTCCGCATTATCGATGTCCAGTCTTGATAATACTATAACTAGGGATATTTAATGATTAAACCGTCGTGGATTGATACTGTCTCATATCATCTGAATCCGGAACTAATTATAAGGACTTTCATCATTCACACATTTAATTAATCTAATTACAAAATGATAAAAGGCAATTTCCTTTACTACATAATTAATTTGTACAAAAACACAATGTCTTTTACAAATAGTGACGCTATGGGTCATAATTGTCCAACAATCTCCCACTTGGCCTATAGCCAGTCACTCAAGCATCTAACACCTGAACTATATACATGTCGCTCAAACTTTTGCTGAAGAATAACTTTCGTCAGTGGATCTGCAATATTGTCCTCTGATGCGACCTTCGATCTTCACATCGCAACGATGTATGATCTCACGAATCAGATGAAAACGTCAAAGAACATTCTTGGATCGTTGATGAGACCGTGGTTCCTTAGCCTGTGTTATAGCCCCGTTATTGTCACAATAGAATGGAACGGGCTCAGTTACTAACGGAACTACTCCTAATCCAATAAGGAATTTTCGGATCCAAACTGCCTCCTTTGATGCTTCAGCTGCAGCGATATACTCCACTTCTATTGTTGAATCGGTAATAGTCTCTTGCATGGAAGATTTCCAGCTCACTGCTCCGTTATTCAAACAAAACACGTACCCAGATTGCGACTTACAATCATCTTTATCGGTTTGGAAACTTGCATCGGTATACCCAGTTTGTTGGATAATATGACCCATAGCGTCACTATTTGTACAGATCACGGTGTTGTTGTACAAATTAACTATGTGACAAGGAAATTGCACTCTCATCATTTGTGATTAGATCACCATAGATGTATAAATGAAGAGAGGTCCATATGATTAGTTCCTGGATTGAGATGATATGAGACAGTATCAGTCCACGAAGGATTAATCATTAAATATCCCTAGCCGGAGTTTTATCGAGACAGGACATCGATAATGCGGAATAGGCTAGTATTGCACTTGTGCGCGTTGTGAGGGCACAACGACATAGTTCTCATATATTTAAGTATTGGATACTTATGCAAGTGCGATAGGAGGTTGTGTTTCACCGATGGTACGGGAAATAGCTTCGCTCTGGATAGACCCCTCGGAATCCCATTGGTATTATGACTATGTGTCTATGGGAGGCCGAAATCAAGGTAGGTGTGTATAGTCTTAACCTGAGACTTGCATCGCTAATACTTGCGATAATCGGTAGACTTTAGTCTTGGTGGTACAGGGCTTTAACCGGTTCTGCGTACGCCGCTTCTGGGTTTATCAGAGAGTCGTAGTGTATTGGGTGTGATGTCGAGACGGAAGTATCACTTCAGTCATAGTGGAGATGATGTCACGCAGGATACGGTATTAGTGCTCTAAGTGCTGGCCGGCCATCGGGATTTATGACAAGGTCATATATATCCGATTATAGAGACTAGTTACCAGACATCCGACATGTGCTTCGGACGGGGCAGACACTTATCCAGCCCCAGCCCTAGCACGTGACTATCCGATACTGGGCCGATATACACAATACTACGGTATACTACGCTTGATATAGATCTATATATTCCTGTAAGAATATTTCTGGAGAATTGGGTAGGCATGACGCTTTGCTAGAAGCAAACCTTGTCTTGTAAATCGGTATAAACGTAGTACGAGGTACTTACGTGTTCGGATAGTCCGACGACTGTATTTACTACCAACATATCCGGAGATCTCATGGGTCGCTTCCTGAAGATTCACCGATGATGTATAACTCGCACTTTAATTAATCTAGGATTAATTAGAAAAGAGAGAAAATTAATCTGGGATTAATTACGGAGATATTTTATCTCGGATAAAATATCGTTAAAGAGAGAGAACGATTAATTTGGAATTAATCGATAAAATAATATATCGATATATTATAAGAAATTGGATTTCGACGCGGAATTAAAATTGGATTTTAAATTCGGGCGAACGAATTAATTTAGAATTAATTCGTTAGCGACGTGAATAATGAATTCGCTAGGCGTAATCATTTAATTCGACGCGACGGAAAATTCGTTAATTTGGAATTAGCGAACCCGAGCCCGAGATTGATTGCGAGCGCATTCGCATTTCGAATTCGAGCGCGGCGCAAGTCACATCAAGCGTCAAATCACTAGTCGCGTCAATTGTCAAATCACTTGTCACTTTGAGTGATGTGATATGATATGTTGTCACTTTATTAAAGTGAAGTGACTTGATGTGAATAGTAAAAGTGATGGGTAAAAGGTGAAAAGCATTGATTGTTTTTTCTTTTTTCTTTTTTTGACCTTTTGGAATATGAAAAGGTTTGGTATATATGTTTTATTTATTTTTTGGAAAATAAATGAATAATATATATTACATTTTTTCTTTTCCTCTCACCATGAAATTCGGTCTCTCTCTCTCTCTTCTGAAAGACAGTACACGTTTTTGGTCTTTTGGAGCCAAAAACTTCTTCTTCCTTCTCTCTCGGCATTGAGCCATTTTCATCTTCTTCTTCTCCATTTTCTTGGGCGTGAGAAGCAAGGATGAAGACTTAGTGCTAGCACACACCTTGGGTAATATTATGGTGATAGGGAAACGAATTTGTGAGCATGGAAAAGCTTGAAGCTTGGAGCTTCAATGGTGACATCCATGGCCGAATGAACAAGGAGGAAGACACCCCAAAACCGTGCAGTCCACTGTCACAGAAGCCATTGCCGAGCTTGGAGGGAGGCAAATTCGCAACTTGTTCTTCCTAGCATCAAACCCATCAATGTGAGTATGTATTCCGCCTTACTCCTTTGTGTAATTCAACTCGTTTTTTTATGCATGTTTGTGATCCTTGGGACTTGAGTGTAACTCTACAATGGTATCAGAGCTATTGGTTGCATAAAACGAATTAGGGTTCTTGAGCAAAATTTGGGGCTTTTTGATTTAAGCTTGATTCTGACAATTGTTTGTTTAAGAATGCTTGTATATGATTAAATTAGAGTATATGTAATCAATTTGAAGAAAAATTAATTGGATTTATTTTCCCCAATTTGCTTATTGTTGGCCAAAACTTTAATTTGGGTAAACTCAATTTGAGCATCTAATGATTAAATTGTTTAGTATAGTATGCTTGAATGAGGTTGAATTGATGTTGTGCATAATCAATTTCATGAAATTTGGTTGGATCCATTTTCCCTAA
>SKCR01046670.1:0-48901 GCA_019454045.1 Zanthoxylum bungeanum
GATAAGAGCCTAAGGGGCTTGGGTACTTAAGAGAGCCTCGCTCCACCCTCCCTCTGGGGAATCTACAAAGGGAAATCCATTTGACAGTCAGTCACACACCATAACTCGTTGGCACGTACCTTTGGGTATAAAAACGGTGCGCTCACTTGGTCGCTCAGACCCTTGAGTGGGGAGACCTAGTTTTGGGCAATCCTTCGTCGATGGGAGCTTTTGTCTATACCCCTGTAAACCCGCGTATAAACTATAGTTGTAGGATCAGTAGAGACTATTCCTTTATATTTTGGACCATTGTCATTTGGATTCAGTTGGACTTGTTGTCATGAGGTATGGGCTTGTTGGGCCATTTAAACTGGGACGAGTCTGTGCTTTATGGCAATCGGGCCAAAAGTTTCTAAAATGATGATGGGCCAACTAGTGTAAAATTCTTATGAGCTTATATATTAGATGCATCACACGCATGTCATGCATCTCATGCATACATGCATCATGTTAACCCCCGTGTCTTAAAAGCCATCATAGATATCCTTTGGGTTAGGAAAAAGAAGACTTGTCAAAGAAGAGTTTAGCAAACATGGATAATGGAGTAAAGGAAACCGAGAAACAGAGAGATTCACGGCAGTGATAGAAAGACCATTGGGAGGCCTTCAGAAAAAAAAAGAAGAAAAAGAAAAAAAATTGTGTTCTTAGTCCTAATAGTTAGGCATAAGTCCGATGATGAAATTGATTGATTTAAGGTGAAACCTTAGAAACGATAAACTCTTGATGTGCTTTTATCTGATACTTTGAATGATTAATCTATGTTAGACTCGTAAGCACTTCACTATAGATTCTTAGCGGTGAAAACCTGAGTAGTTGGCAAGGTGACTAGTTGAAGAAATTGTAGGTCGGTGAATGACCGTTTGCTTAGATGTCTACCTTGATTTGCTTATGTTATGATGTGTGGTATGGCTGAAAATGAAAGAAAAGTCTCTAAAGAAAAAAATTGAACCACCTATAACCGATAAGCGTGAAGCTACCCATGGGTGAGTATTAGGACCACCATGAGGAGAAATGCTACCTTAAAGGGTAGGTGTGTTGAAAAGAAAAAAGAAAGAAAAAAAGAAAGAAAGAAAAAAGAAAAAAAAAAGAAAAAAAAAGAAGTTCAAAATGAAATGAAAAAGAAAGAGACAAAAGAAAAATAAAACCACACCACATTGAGCACGAAAAAGCAATTGCAGAGCCTAACTGAGACATCTAGGTTGGTTTGACCCATCGATCCCGATTTTTGAAACGAAATCATTGAGTTGGCTTACTTAAGGATCAAGCTGTGAAAGAACCTTTGCACACACACACTGTGAGTCTGGCTTAGATTTTATTCAAAGACTTGGATTCGAGTTGCATCGAATGTTTTGAAGGTTCTCTGGTTTCATTACTGGGCATTCCTTGAGGACGAAAATATGAATAACTATGGGGACTATTTCGTAGCATATAATATAGTGTGATGGTATGGAAGGCCCCACCATGTGGTTCATCTTGACCAAGTATAAACAGTGGAGAGCAGGAAGGTAAACCAAGATTGGGGGCGACTAGTCTCCCACATCGCGAATCAGGGACATAACAATATATTGAGTCATGAGACTAGAGAGAAGACTGAGCAATCACCTGGAGAACTGGCGGAAGACTTAACCCAACGGAATAGGAAATTCATTCATGCATGCATGCATACACGTAACATATTTTGCATTCTTTTTTGTGTTTGTTTTTTATTCACAGGTTTCAAAGAAGAAAAAGAGAAAGCGGCAAAGACAAGCCAACCAGAATCAGCAACATATGAGTAGTAGTTTTGGGGATGAGTCTCAGGGTTGAGGCCCATATCAGTATCAGTTTGGGGCGAGGCCCACGTCAGTATCAGTTTGGGGCGAGGCCCACGACAGTATCAACTTGGGGGCGAGGCCCACATTATCAGTATCAGTTTGGGGTGAGGCCCACATCAGTATTAACTTAGGGCGAGGCCCACATTATCAGTATCAGTTTGGGGCGAGGCCCACACCAATATCAACTTGGGGGTGACACCCACATCAATATCAACTCAGGGTCGAGGCCCATATTATCAGCAGCATCGAGAATGAATCCCAGGGTCGAGGCCCACATCAGCAGAGATTTGGAATGAATCCAGGGAATGAATCCTAGGGCTGAGGCCCACATCGTCAGAATTTGGAATGAATCCCAGGGCCGAGGCCCACATCAGCAGAGTTTAGGAATGAATCGAGGGAATGAATCCTAGGGCCGAGGCCCACATCAGCAGAATTTGGAATGAATCCAAGGAATGAATCCTAGGTCCGAGGCCCACGTCGTCAGAATTTGGAATGAATCCAGGGAATGAATCCCAGGGCTGAGGCCCACATCAGCATCATTCTGGGGGCGAGGCCCACATCAGCATCAGTATGGGGGCGAGGCCCACATCAGCATCAGTCTGGGGGCGATGCCCACATTAGCATCAGTATCAGCATTGCCGGGTATGGCATTCTGGGGGCGAGGCCCACATCAATTCAGCATCAGTTTCTGCCGGGTATGGCATTCTGGGGGCGAGGCCCACATCAATTCAGCATCAGTTTCTGCCGGGTATGGCATTCTGGGGGCGAGGCCCACATTAGTTCAGTATCAGTTTCTACCGGGTATGGCATACTGGGGGTGAGGCCCACATCAGCATCAGATCGAAGGTGAGGCCCATATCAGTTCGAGCACAAGGCCCAGTGGAATAAAGCCCACCTTCAAAACAGCTTGGGAATAAAGCCCACATTCGGTACAGTTCATGAACAAAGCCTGCATTCATTTCAAACTCAGGAATAAAGCCCACATTCAGTACAGTTCGGGAATAAAGCCTACATTCAGTTCAGTTCAGGAAGAAAGCCTATATTCAGTTCAGTTCGGGAATAAAGCCTATATTCAACACAGTCCAGGAAGAAAGCCTATATTCAATTAAGCTTGGGAATAAAGCCCACATTCAGTACAGTTCAGGAATAAAGCCTGCATCCAGTTCAGTTCAGGAAGAAAGCCTGCATTCAGCTCAGTACGGGAATAAAGCCCACATTCAGTACAGTTCGGGAAGAAAGCCCACATTCAGTACAATTCATGAAGAAAGCCTGCATTCAGCTCCGTACGGGAATAAAGCCCACATTCAGTACAGTTCGGGAATAAAGCCCACATTCAGTACAGTTCATGAAGAAAGCCTACGTCCAGCAAACTCGGGAATAAAGCCCACATTCAGTACAGTTCAGGAAGAAAGCATGCATTCAGCTCAGTTCATGGAATAAAGCCCACATTCAGTACAGTTCGGGAATAAAGCCTACATCCAATACAGTTCGGGAATAAAGCCCACATTCAAGTACAGTTCGGGGACAAAGCCCACAGTTAACACGGTCATGGAACAAAGCTCACTCTCTACCACAATTCGGGAACAAAGCCCATGGTCAACATAATTGAAGGAAGAAAGCCTAGGGGAATAGAGCCATATCTCTCAACAGTTCGGGAATAAAGCTCGGGAGGAATGAAGCCTCATCTCAACAATTCGGGAATGAAGATCGAGGAATAAAGCCTCATCTACACAGTTCGGGAATAAAGCTCAGGAGGAATAAAGCCTCATCTCAACACAGTTCGGGAACGAAGCTCGGAGGAATAAAGCCTCATCTCAACAGTTCGGGAATAAAGCTCGGAGGAATAAAGCCTCATCTCAATAGTTCGGGAATGGACTTCATCACACCATATCACAGCAACACTCCGGGAGAGGAAATCAGTTCGGGAATAGACCACAGCACGGTGACAGTTCGGGAATGGATTTCATCACACCATATCACAACAACACTCTGGGAATGGAGATCGGTTCGGGGATGGACCAGGGGTCGAAGCACCTCAACATCAAATCAACACAACACAGCATGGCAAGTCAAGTGGCAGCTGGCGAGCCAGGTAAGTAAAAATGCATTGCACGTACTTTGATAGGATTGTCATTGTCACACACTGCACAAGTCCCATCAAAGTGGGGGCGACTGTAGGCATTGCATTTTTACACATTAGCCCAATGATGAGTCTCGTATGGAGGCAACTACCTCTTTAGTCATGAAAGTCGCGGGAAACGGACGTTGGAAGGGTAAAGTTGGAAAGTGGAATTTTTGTTGGATTTAACCTCGTTGTTTAGCTTCGGTTGCTTGTTGGACTTCCGTTTCAAAGCTTATCTTAGGTCCAAAACCCAAATACCCAAACCAAACCCAAATACCCAAGTCAAACCAAATCCATGCCCAAGGGAGAGTGATTCACACTTATTGCCTTTTAATTTAGGTAGATACACATTTATCACATGCTAAAATCAAGACAAATCCTTTCCTAATTAGAAGAAATCAAATCAAATCTCTTTCCTAATCAAATCCAATCACAATCCTAAATTAGGAGATCTATTCCTTATGAGATACCAATTAGAATAAATGTCACTATCAATAGAAATCCTATTCCTAGTCGGATAAGGAAAGTCTCATTTCCTTTGCCTATAAAAAGAAGCCTTCACCACCCATTCAAACCCTAGCACATATCCCTTTCTCAAGCACGCCCAAGCACTTTGTGAAGTCTCCATCACACGCCCTAAGCCCTCCTTAAAGCCTCCATTGCCGCAACACCAAACCCAGAGACACCTCCATTGCTGCATCTCCTCTTCTTCACCAATCCCCTCTCACGCCCAAGCCTGAAACACAGCCCTCCATTGACGAGTTCCAGCCACCATTCACAGCCCTAAAACACCTTAAAATAAACCTCAAATACATCCCCAAGGTCGCACAAAATACCCCCCATTCACAGCCCCAATTCGGCGCCCAAAGTAGCCACTAAAACGCCCCCACTGCACCTGTGAACTGCCGCAGTTCACCTTCTGTTCTGGTCAGTTTTTGTTGCGTCCATAGCCCACAAAACAGTCCTAAAATCACCTAGACACCATCCTAAAAATCTACATAGAGTTCCCCTAGAATACCTTAGGAAACCGCAACCCATAAGTCCTCCAAATCGCCCAAAACAGTCCACTAAATCACCAAAACAGTGACCTGAAACGTAGCAGCGAAACAGACTTGAAACATCAGCCCGAGCATCAAAGCAGCGAGGAAGACGTTGATTAGACAAATCGGAAAAGCATCGGATCAATCTCCCTTCCAACGGACGTGTAACGCCCTTTCTTGAGACGACAAAAGAGGTTAGACCTGAGGGCACCCTTTTTACTTATCTTCTTTATTTTTGTTTTATTTATTTTGATATATAATTGCATGAGAGTCGTTTGAGGCATAATGTGATTGTTGGATGAGCGGGATATGTGTTCCCTTTTGTGGTATATCGGATGGAAACCCGGACGTAAATTCCATAGCCGATTCCGAATGGACGGTAGTATGGTCTGCACTCGGGATACAATGCCACGTACCACTTAAGATACACGATCTCTACTCATCCAAATTTGTATTTGAGCATGTTATAGTCTTTAGGTTATTCGTTTATTATTTAAAGCATGGTATAATTTAGTCTTGTTATTTAATTTTCAAAGCATGATTGTGTTATTTAGGCATGTTGTTTCTTCATTCTTATGCATGATGTTTCGTTTAGTTTATGTTTATGTTTAATTAGTTATTTGTTTACTTTGGTTTAATGGTTCAATATGCTCGTTGTGTTATATTGCGTGGAGTTATTTAGATGAAAGCATGTTAGATCTAAGTACTCTTGAGCATGAATGTTGAATAGATTCGGTTAATTTATTGCACAAATCATATCATCACAAGTGACATAAGTAAGGGACCATTCCGAACCCAACGGTTTGAGGTCTTCCCTTGTGAGGGGTGAGTGCGGCCTTAAATCTTTGTCCCGGTTCACACCGGGTGGTGACTCCATGTTATTTCGTACTCCCAACTAGGCCGCGAGCCTAGAACATCGTCGTCAGTTTCTGTTGTCTACACTTAGCAATACATAGGAAAACACACAACAAACAAAGGATTTAACGTAGTTCGGTGGAATGGATCCAACCTGCGACCACATACACAAATAAAATGAAGATTTTTTATGTGGTCGGGTTTGTCTGACTTCTCTACATAAGTGCTAGGATTTGACCGACCCACCCTTGTTATATCTTATAAGCTTTCTATTTTCCCGTCTTTGAAGTATTCACTGAGTATATTTCTCTAACCCTTACAATGAACTCCCAAGCCCATTATATACTTGGGCAAATTATACTATTATAATGTCTTCGTGACGTCAGCCACGTAACTTCTGCCATCATTGCCAAGGCTCTTTCCCCCCATCTGCTTTTACGAACAGTCACCCTATGATCTGACACGTCTGCCTTCTGACGCCTAAATCTCATTAAACCATGCTACTCTTGGCCACCGCCACACGTTATTTAGTGTCAGAAGATTAAATAGCCACATGTTTCTATCACATCGGACCTTTTTAAAGAATGTGCGTCCCTATGCCAAATTCCAACTATCTGATCAGGACTATGTGATTAAAAGCCAAAACCCTGACCAGCACTACTAGGTCGAAAATAAGGAGTGAGGATTGCCGAGCAATCAACTATTTGATCTGTCCTAAACATCTTCATTCCTCGGGTCGGGTGAAGTACATGAACTGACCCAACCATCGGCCCTCAAAACCTTTGGAACATAAATCCCTTTTATACCATTCTGGCTTTTAGAAGTTTGAGTGTCCCAAAAATTACTATCAACATATGTCCTATAGTTCTTGGTATCAACGAGTTGATGAGTTGTTGTCAGAAACTACAACAATAAGGTAAATACAGACTGGCCTCGGGTCAGCATCTCATCATCAAATAATTACGATCTTCTTTGGCCTCGACTGTTCGGCCTCCAGGCTGTTATGTGCTCGGGTTGGAAGCTTTAAACCGACTCATTTCGAACCAAATGAATGGTTTCTCCATCTCGTCTGCTCATTTGAAATCCGATCAGTGAGATTTTGTGACCTATGACGCCCATCCTAGCTACCCATCTTGATCAAACGGTCAGGACTGCCCCGAGCTATCTTTAACTCTTAGCTACAAGGGAATGTTCCTCCTTGTGCTAATCAGCATCTGGCCATGGGGGAGATGCTCTGACCCCATTCCAACTAACGTAACAGGGCCTCGGTGGGACGTAACCCATCCCCGAGCCACCCATCTTGATCAAACGGTCAGGACTACCCTGAGCTATCTATAACTCTTGGCTACAAGGGAATGTTCCTCCCTGTGCTAATCAGCATCTGGCCATGGGGGAGATGCTCTGACCCCATGCCAACTAACATAACAGGGCCTCGGTGGGACGTAACCCGGCCCTGAGCCACCCATCTTGATCAAACAGTCAGGACTACCCCGAGCTATCTATAACTCTTGGCTACAAGGGAATGTTCCTCACTGTGCTAATCGACATCTGGCCATAGGGGAGATGCTCTGACCTCATGCCAACTAACATAACAGGGCCTCGGCAGGATGTAACCCAGCCCCGAGCCTGCAATAACACCTGGTCATAAGGGAATGTCCCTTCATTGTACCGATCAATGCTCGACCATGGGGGAGATGCTCCGACCCCATGTCAGCTAGCAATATAAGGACTTGGTGGGACATAACCCGACCCCGAGCCAACAATCTCACAATTTCAACGAGGGAAGATCTTCAACCTCTGGCGACCCCTAAGGAGCTTGGAGACGACGTCTCGTGCCAAGTCCTCAATAAAACAAAAACAGATGAAAATAAGACAATACACAATGGGGGTGATATATCACATACCCCGTTCTGACCCAAAAGAATAAACAGCGTAGGTGCCCAAGACAGCGTCCTGCCCTAGCCCACCGAAAATGATAATTTTGAACCTTACAGTCCAACGTCCCGGCAAACCGAGCTAAGAATCGAGGGGGCGGCTAACGCCATGAGACTCTCTTCATGCTAGACAGGCCCCTAGGCAGCAAACGCCACAGAGGCCTTCTAACATTTCCTATGTTATACACCTAGAGGATCCGAAATGGGATGGCCAACGCCATATGGGCATTCTCCCTCCATGTGTTAGGCATATCTCAAGGCTGTAAATGCCACAGATGCTCTTGGGCCTTCCCCGTGCTATGCACCTCCAACACTGGGCGGTAAATGCCGTGAGTGAATTATCATTCCCCACACTTTACAGACATATGGATACCATAGTACCTAAGTTGTTTTCCTCTAATATGTGCCATGGTTGCCTGGGGATGCCAAACGCTACGCTAGCCTCCCACCAAACGTGCTATAGTTACCCCCAGGTGTCGAACATCACGCAGGTTTTTATGTTATATTCTTTGTAAATGAAGGTCTTTGAGTAGTGACGCTCCGCCCTGGGAGTTTGGTAATGATACCAGGGAATGGTATGTCACGAGGGGTTCGTGCTCTTTCCATTTGGTTTTTCTCTCTTTATGAGTCCTGATCATGAGTATCTCACAAGAATATCAAACATGATTTTCCCATCCAAATAATAACCAAGCACGACGAACAAGTTTGTTATTTAAAGGGGAAAATCTTATTCATATTCAGGGGATCTACTGCCCTTCCTACAACTCTTTGAGGGTCATTCTAAGAGAGGCTCTCATTAAAAATATCTTCCTCAAGGTCTTTGAACAATTTTTTAACAATGCCCTCCTTACTCAAGCTCTTAGGGAGAACTGGAGGCTGGTGGGCCGGACAATGGCCACGATTTTAGGAGCTATTGAAAGTATTTCCTTAGCATCTCTACATTGAAGTGCTTCTTGAGTCGGATACCATCCAGCTGTTCCAAGATATAGGCACCGGACCTGATGATCTCGACCACTCTATACGGTCCTTCCCATTTGGCTCCCTATGTACGTTCATCAGCCCTCCTGGTGTTCAAAGTCACCCGCCTTAGGACCAAGTCTCCAGGAATGAAGGATCGCATCTGAACCTTCTTATTGTAAAACCGGGCCATTCTTTGCTGATATATGGCCATTTTAATTGCCGACCTTTCCATTTTTTCTTCTATCAAATAAAGATGGTGTCTGGCAAGGTCTTCATTATGTCCCTCTTCAAAATGATTCACCCGATAGATTACTATCCCGATCTCTGTTAGGATGACCTCCTCACACCCATAGGCCAATGAGAAAGTTATTTCACCTGTAGAATCTTTATAGGTTGTTCGGTGCGCCTATAGCACCTCTGACAACTCCTCAACCCATAAACCTTTGCATGACCCGAGTATTGCCTTCAAGTTGCTCTTGATTGTCTTGTTCGTCACTTTCATCTGCCCATTCGACTTTGGGAGAGCAGGCGATGCGAACCTCAGTGTAATCTGGAGGTCTTCGCAGAGCTTCTTGAAGCCCCTGCTATCAAACTACTTTCTGTTGTCTGTAATAATATTTCGGGGGATCCCAAACTGGCATACTATATTCTTCCTGACAAAATTCGTTGCCCTCCTCTCTGTAATTTTCGACAACGGTTCAGCTTTCACCCATTTAGTGAAGTAATCAATGGCGACTATGGAGAACTTGGCTTGACCCCAACATGTGGGTATTGGTCCAATGATATCTATTCTCCACTCGGTAAACGGCCAAGGACTTGCTAATATTTTCAGTTGCTCGAGGGGTTGATGAGGTATTTTGGCATTCTTCTAACATCCAGCACATGCTCGTGCCACCCTGACCCCTTCCCGGCGCATCGTCGGCCAAAAGAACCCTTGTCTTAGTGATTTATGAGTGATTGATTGACCTCATGCATGGCTTCCACAGATCCCTTAATGAATCTCCCTAAGCACATAATCTGCCTCATCGGCGCCCAGACACCTTAAGTACGGCGTTGTGTACCCCATCTGGTACAACTCTCCCTCTATCAGGCAAAACTTAATGCTTTTGTACTTCAGTTTCCCCGCCTCATTTTTATGTTTGGGTACCTCCCCTAATTCAAAGTACTTCTTAATTGGGTCCATCCATGATGGCCCTCTCTCAGCGTCCACTTCTATCACATCCGGCATCCCAATACTTTTTGATTGCAGGCATCCCAAAGGAATGGTCCGATGAGTCTTTGACTTGATGGACGACACAAGTCAAGCCAATCAATCTTCCTGTGTTGGAAAATTGTGACCCATAGCATCAATATATGTAAAAGACATTATGGTTTTTGTACAAATTAACTATGTGACAAAGTAAATTGCTATTTTATCATTTTGAAATTAGATTACTTAAATATATAAATGATAAAAGTCCTTATGATTAGTTTCGCATGATAAGATATGAGACAGTATCAATCCACTAAAGGTTTAACATTAAATATCTCTAGTCGTAGTATTATCGAGACTGGGCATCGATAATACGGAATAGACTATTATTATACTTGTGCGCGTTATGGAAGCGTAAAGCATAGTTCTCATTATTTGGTATTGGATACTCATGCAAGTGTAATATGAGGTTCTGTTTACCGATGGTACGGAAACAGCTTCGCTCTGGATAGACCCCGCGGAATCCCATTGGTAGTATGACTATGTGTCTATAGGTATCCGGATCAGGGTAGGTGTATTTGGTCTTAACCTGAGACTTGCATCGCTAATACTTACGACAATCAGTAAGCTTTGGTTTTGGTCGTCCAGGGCTTTAACAGGTTCTGTGTACACCTCTTCTGGGTTTATTGAGAATCGTAGTGTATTGGGTGTGATGTCAAGATGGAAGTATCACTTCAGTCATACAGAGATGATGATCACGCAGGGATACAGAACTGGTACTTTATTATGTTACAACTATCGGGATAATATGACAAGGTCATGATTATCCGATTAAAGAGACTAGTTGCTAGTGATCAGATATATGCTTCGTACATGGAAGACACTATTCCAGCCCCAGGCTTAGCATATGACATCCAATACTGGATCGCAATACGCAATACTTGGTATACTACGCTTGATATAGATTATATATTCCTTAAAGAATATTTCTGGAAAATTGGGTTGGCACGGTGTTTTGCTAGAAGCCAACCATGTCTTGTAAATCGGTAAGAACGTGGAACGGGGTACGCACGTATTCAGATAGTCCAACGACCGAATTTTGCCAACATATTTAGGGATCTCATGGGTCACTTCCCGAAGATTCACCGATGACGTATGACTCGAACAGAATTAATCTGGGATTAATTAATGAGAGAGAGAAAATTAATCTAGGATTAATTATAGAAAGAATTTATCTGGGATAAAATTCAAATGGTAGATAGAGAACGATTAATTTGGAATTAATCGATTAAATTAAATAATATATTCGATATATTAAATGAAATAAGATTCATAATGGAATTAAAATTGGATTTTAATTCGGGCGAACAAATTAATTTAGAATTAATTTACGAGCGACTTTCGTAATAATTTTGCGAGGCATTATTATTTAATAAATTTGATTTAATTAAGTCGCAACGGAAAATTCGTTAATTCAGAATTAACGAACCTGAGCTCGAAATGTGTTTTACGGGCCCACTCAGATTTTGAATTTAAAGTGGGGCCCACATCAAGTAACATCACTAGTCAAACACTTACCTTTTTGTGATGGAAGTTAGTGAAGACTTTGATGTTAGCTTGTAAAACACATTACCTTTATTTTAATTGAAGTGAGTGACCTTTACAACTTTGGAATATTTGGTAGATGGTTTTGAATTTTGGGAAATCAAACTGCACACACACTTCTCTCTTCTTTCCTTTTGGCGTGAATACTCTCCATCTTCTTCTCCTCTCCAAAGCCGAGAGTTGCTTCTCTTGATTGGGAAATTTTGTAGCAAAATTTCCCTAAGCTAGCACTTAAAATGAGTCTACAAATGTGATAGGGAAACTATCCCCTTGAGTTTGGAATTCTAAGATCAAAGCTTGGAGCTCAACACACATACAAATGACAGCTTGTACCACTTGACAAAGGTTGCAAACTTTTTGTTATCTACACATCCAATAGCCGATCAAAGTGAGTATTTTTCCACAACTTACTTTGTTAATTCAAACAATTTTATGCTTAATAGATCCTTGGCATGTTCGAGGAGAACCAACAATGGTATCAGAGCCATTTTAAGCATGAAATGAATTAGGGTTCATAAACTTGAATTTGGGTATTTTGCTTGGAGCATGATTTCGTCAAATTGAGTGTTTGGATATGTTTAGATTATGATAACTTAGAGTTATGCATGATTAATTTGGAGAAAAATTGATTAGAAAATTTTTCCCTAATTACCTTATGATGGCCGAAAATTTGAACCCTTGTATCTCATTGTGTTTTTGATTTTTATACCATTGGATGTGTTTAAAATGCATGAGATATATTGATTTTTGATTTAGTTGGATTGAAATCAAAATTGATGAAAAAATGCATGAAAAACCGTGAGCATAGAAGCATGTTATGAGTTGATTTTGCTTCAATTATGTTGGACATGTATTGAAAATGATAAAGCATGATTAATTAATTAAATTGGTATTTTGGAAATGTTAATTTAACTAATTAATTATGGCTATACACTTTAATTAAAAATTATGATATTTGGAATATTGTATTTAATAAATTAGTCTTAATTTGGAATTGGGCTATTGATGTTATATTTGGGCCTTATGGACTTGGTTGGGCCAAGTTGGTTTAGGACAATTGGATTGGATCCAAATTGGGCCTAAAACCATTCCATAAAGTTCAAATATAATAAATGGGCCTTTTAAATTTAATTGGGCCAAAATTAATTTTATGGCAAAGGGTGATTCCTTATTGATCTTTGGTTGCCAAAGTCCATGCCTTAAGAAATTAATTAAAAGCCCATTGGACTTTAATTAAATTAACATTGGATGTTAATTGGGCCTTTGAGACCCATTAAGATTAGATTTAGAATCTAAGTCGAAAAGGCACATTAATAAGTGTAATTATTTAATTTAGAATTAAATATGAATTAGTAAGAATACAAATTAAATTGGATTTAATATTGTAGTTCGATATAATTCAAGAATACGCACTTTGAGTACTTATTCTTAAACGAGTTGGACTCGCGCAAATCTAATCGTTGTTTGAACATTGGATGATAACTTAATTCAAAGATTAATTAATTGGATTAGATTGATTGAATAAAATGCTTTGTGTGAATACATGGATGTATTGTATGAATAATGTATATCAGATGGATATTAGATGGGTGAGGGCAATTTTGGAAATTTTTGTAATAATTTAGAATTTATTAAATTGGACATGCGTGTCCAGCCTTTATCTCTTGACTTTTTGTAATTATCTTCTCACCAATTCCCCTCAATGTAAATGAGGTTTCTTTATTGTATTATGTAATTGGGTAGAAGTTAAATAGTGCTAGGCGGGGAGAGGAAAGTGAGAGATTTGTTCTGAGAACAATTTGTTCAATATCCATCCGCATATCGTTATTATTTTAATTCACGCCTTATTATACTTTTAGAATGCATGCTTAAGGGTGTATGATGAGACCTAATAAAAGATAATAAATTGGTTGCCAATTTACGCGAAAAACCCTCAAACTAATATTAAGCGAATTCCTTTCATTGAGTGGTTCTCTCTCAAGATCCAAGATTGGCATTGGTTTATTGGCCAAAGTCAAGATCAATGTCCATCGCGGATGTGTTTGAACCATGAAAGATTTGTTCCATATCGCATGTCTTGGGCAAGTTGTGATTTGTTGGCCAAAGTCAAGGTCATTTCTTGTTCATCGACGTGGATTACGAAGTTTTCCCACTATCAATGGGTCCCGCTTAACTAGAATCATTAAGCTTGTTGAGCCAAAGCCAAGGCTTAGGTTATTCAGAGGAAAAGTTAGGAAAATATATTGGATATATTGGCATATATATTGTATATATGTTTCGGACTTGGAGGTCCACCTACCGGATCTAGGAATTGGATGATATCCAATTGATCTTAGAGATCTACCTAGTTAAATATCATACAGCTTGTTGGCCAAAGTCAAGGTTGTGTGTTATTTAACAGAATCCTAGCCCACTAGGAAGCTAGGTTTCCCGAGTACTCAATAGAGGGTTAGAGGCTCGCCGAAAAATAGTGGGAGGCTAGTATTGAATTTGCAATTACGTTCAAATAATTGCCAAATACGCGCTTTCAAAATTATTTCGTCATTTTATATATTTATTTGTTGGACTAATATATTTTATTATTTTTATTGTAACAGTTGGACTGTACCCAAAAATCATTAATTGAATTGTTATACTATTGCAATTGAGATGGCGGGAAAGATCAACGTTAGAGAGACATTATCATGGGCGAAAATGTCTTTAATGGTGCGAACTTTCCTGACTGTGATATGAACCTCAGGATTGTCCTGGGGGCCGTGAAGATGCTCTATACGATAGAGAGACCTCTCGGGCCTAAGCCCGGAATTGAGCAGCCGCTTGAGCTTGAGCTTTGGAAGACTCGCAGCGATGACAACTCAACTGCTCAATCCGTCATGCTCGCTGCAATGACCCCACAATTTCGTCGCAAGAACAAGGGATTAGATCCATATACTATGATGGAAAATTTGAAGGACCTTCATCGATCTAACCTTAGATCGCAAATGTATGAATTGCAGAAGAAGCTATTTCGCTCTCGAATGTCAGAGGGTACATCTGTTGAGCACCATGTGTCGCAAATGATTGCTGACATTGAACAGCTGGGTTAGCTAGGAATAGCCTTTGAGGCTGAGACTTCTATAGATTTGATCTTGCAGTCTCTTCCTGACAGCTGGAGCGGGTTCATCATGAACTACAATATGATGAACCAAGACTATACTCTTGGAGAGTTGATGGCAATGCTGCGTGAAGCAGAAAAAAGCTATTGAATGGCAAAAAACGCGAGGTGCACTTCGCTTCAACATCTCAGTCTGCCAAGGCTTGGCCAAAGGCTATTGGAGGTGTAAAGAAGAAGAAGAATAAGAAGAAGAAAGGCAAGGCCAAACCATCAACGTCTTCTGGAAATGTTAAGGACAAATCCCAAGATGTCTGCCTACAGTGTGGAAAACAGGGTCACTGGAAGCGTGACTACCGTGAGTACAAGGCGCACAAAAGGAAATCAAAGCGTGTAAGGCACCGGCTTCAGGTATGTTTGTTATTGAAATAAACATGTCTACTTCTAGTTTTAAAAATTGGATTTTGATTCTGGTTGTGGTACTCATATATGTACTGATGTACAGGATCTGCATATTAGCAGGAGACTGGCTTCAGGAGAGATAGACCTCCGAGTTGGAAATGGGACTAGAGTCACCGTTTTGGCTGTTGGGCCTACATTTTGGAACTGTCCTCAGGGCATGTACTAAATCTATTAGACTGTTATTATGTACCTAGTTTGACTAGGAATATTATTTCTGTATCTTTATTAGCCCAATGTAGGCATACTTTTGTATTCAGAAACACTGGGTGTTTTGTGTATAAAAATGATATTGAGATATGTAGTGCTGATGTGAATAATGGTCTTTATATTTTGAATATAAATCAATCTCAAACATATAATGTAACAAACAAAAGACTTAAATTAAGTAACAAAGATGAAACTTATATGTGGCATTGTCGTCTAGGACACATTAACAAGACTCGCATATCCACACTTTCGAAGAGTGGTTACTTGGACGGATTTGATCCAAATTCATATGACGTCTACGAATCTTGTTTATTAGGTAAAATGCCTAAAACACCTTTTAGCGGTAAAGGTGCACATGCCACCGAACTGTTAGCCCTTGTTCATAGTGATGTATGTGGGTCTATGTCTAGCCAAGCTAGAGGTGGATATGAATACTTCGTAACCTTTACGGATGATGCATCGCGTTATGGTTATGCGTATCTTATGAGACACAAGTCAGAAATCTTTGAGAAATTCAAAGAGTTTTGACACGAAGTAGAAAAATAGACTGGCAAAAGTATTAAAACATTACAGTCGGACCGTGGTGGAGAATACTTAAGTAATAAGTTTCTTGATTACTTGAAAGAATATGGTATTCTTTCACAGTGGACTCCTCCCGGAACATCTCAATTAAACGGTGTGTCCGAACGGAGAAACTGAACTTTATCGGACATGGTAAGGTCGATGATGAGTCGCACAGAGCTACCAATTTCTTTTTGGGGATATGCATTGAACAGTGTAATACTTATTTTGAATAAGGTTCCATCAAAGTCTGTTCAATAGACTCCATATAAGATATGGACAGGAAAGAAAACTGGTTTCTCATTCCTGAAGATTTGGGGTTGCTGGGCATACGTTAAACGTTTGGATGGTACCAAACTAGAATCCAAATCGGATAAGTGTCTATTTATAGGTTATCCTAGGGAAACCAAAGGATATTACTTCTACAACCCACACGAGAACAAAGTATTTGTTGCTCTACATGCGGTTTTCCTCGAGAAGGAATTCCTAAATGCAGTGGTAAGTGGGAGGAAAGTATAACTCGATGAAAATCAGAGTGATACTGTTCCTGGCACAGAACCCTTAACGGAACATGAACAGTTCATCAGGGATGAGACTGTACCACAATCTTCGAATACACAAGAACTGCGTAGGTCGGAGAGAGTCAGAAAACAACATGAGAGGTATGGGTTTATGATCTCACCTCATGTGGATATTAATCTTATTGAGAAAGACGAACCGGCTACGTATGAGTAAACGATACAAGGTATCGACTCTGGTTTATGGTAAGATGCCATGAAATCTGAAATGGATTCCATGTACACCAACCAAGTTTAGACACTGGTTGATGCACCAGAAGGCGTAAATCCTATTGGTTGCAAATGGGTCTTCAAGAAGAAGACCGATATGGATGGCAATATACAAACGTAAAAAGCTAGACTTGTAGCGAAAGGGTATCATCAACGACATGTGTCGATTACGATGAAATTTTTTCACCTGTTGCCATGATTAAATCCATTCGGATAATGCTTGCTATTGCTGCATACTTCGATTATGAAATATGTCAAATGGACGTCAAAACCGCTTTCCTTAACGGAAACGTTTTGGAGGATGTTTATATGCAACAGTCTGACGATTTTATCGTGCCAAAACATGCAAACAAGGTTTGCAAGTTAAATCGATCCATTTATGGATTGAAGCAAGCATCGCGTTCTTGGAACCAACATTTTGATGAGATCATAAAAGAATATGATTTCATTCAAAACGAGGATGATCCTTGTGTATATAAGAAGGTTAGTGGGAGCGCACTGACATTATTTATCCTTTACGTTGATGATGTATTGCTTATTAGCAATGACATTCCCATGCTACAATCGGTGAAAGCTTGACTTTCATTAAAATTCTCCATGAAAGATCTGGGAGAAGCAGCCTTTATTCTGGGAATAAAGATCTATCGAGATAGATCTAGAAAACTGCTTGGACTCTCCCAGAGCACATATATTGACAAAGTGTTGAAAAGATTCAACATGGAACAGTCTAAGAGGGGACTGTTGCTAGTGTCACATGGCCTCACTCTATCTAAGAACATGTCCCCAAAAACTCAAGATGAGAGAGACAATATGAGTCGGATCCCATTCGTTTCTGCAGTCGGATCGATCATGTATGCCATGATATATACGCGACCTGATGTCTTATATGCTTTGAACATGTGTAGTCGCTATCAGGCCGATCCATGTGATGGTCACTGGGTTGCGGTTAAGAACATCCTTAAGTATCTTAGACGAATTAGGGATGCGTTCTTAATCTAAGGAGATGGAGAACTTGAGGTAACCGAGTTTACCGATGCAAGTTTCCAAACTTATAAAGATAACTGTAAGTCGCAATCCGGGTACATATTTTGTTTGAACAACGGAGCAGTAAGCTGGAAATCTTCCAAGCAAGAGACTGTTGATGATTCAACAACAGAAACGGAATACATCGCTGTATCCGAGGTAGCGAGGTAGCAAGAGAGGTAGTTTAGATCCGTAAATTCCTAATTGGATTAGGAGTAGTTCCGTTAGTAGCTGAGCCCATTTCCTTGTATTGTGACAATAATGAGGCTATAGCGCAGGCTAAAGAACCACGGTTTCATCAACGATCCAAGCATGTTCTTCGATGTTTCCATCTGATTCGTGAGATCATACATCGTGGCGATGTGAAGATCAAGAAGGTCGCATCAGATGACAACATTGCAGATCCACTGACGAAGGCTATTCCTCAGCAAATGTTTGAGCGACATGTACATAGTTCAGGTGTTAGATACATGAGTGATTGGCTATAGGCCAAGTGGGAGATTTTTGGACAATTGTGACCCATAGCATCACTATTTTTAAAAGACATTGTGGTTTTTGTACAAAGTAACTATGTGACAAAGGAAATTGCTATTTTATCATTTTGTAATTAGATTACTTAAATATATAAATGATAAAAGTACTTATGATTAGTTCCGGATTATAAGATATGAGACAGTATCAATCCAATAAAGGTTTAATCATTAAATATCCCTAGTCGTAGTATTATCGAGACTGGACATCGATAATGCGGAATAGACTAGTATTACACTTGTGCGCGTTATGGAAGCGTAACGACATAGTTCTCATATATTTTGGTATTGGATACTCATGCAAGTGTAATAGGAGGTTTTGTTTACCGATGGTACGGAAACAGTTTCGCTCTGAATAGACCCAGCGGAATCCCATTAGTAGTATGACTATGTGTCTATGGGAATCCGCATCAGGGTATGTGTATTTGGTTTTAACCTGAGACTTGCATCGACAATACTTACGACAATTAGTACGCTTTGGTTTTGATCGTCCAGGGCTTTAACAGGTTCTATGTACGCCTCTTCTGGGTTTATTGAGAATCATAGTGTATTGGGTGTAATGTCAAGATGGAAGTATCATTTCAGTCATATGGAGATGATGGTCACGCAGGGATACAAAACTGGTACTCTATTATGTTGCAACTATCGGGATAATATGACAAGGTCATGATTATCCGATTAAAGAAACTAGTTGCTAGTGATCCGATATATGCTTCGTACGGGGCAGACATTATTCCAGCCCCAGGCCTAGCATGTGACATCTGATACTGGATCGCAATATGCAATACTTAGTATACTACACTTGATATAGATTATATATTCTTAAAGAATATTTTGGAAATTGGGTAGGCACGGTGCTTTGCTAGAAGCCAACCATGTCTTGTAAATTGGTAAGAACGTGGTACGGGTATGCACGTATTCGGATAGTCCGACGACCGAATTTACTGCCAACATATCCAGGGATCTCATGGGTCGCTTCCCGAAGATTCACCGATGACGTATGACTCGAACAGAATTAATCTGGGATTAATTATGAGAGAGAGAAAATTAATCTAGGATTAATTACGGAAAGAATTTATCTGGGATAAAATTCAAATGGTAGATAGAGAACGATTAATTTGGAATTAATCGATTAAATAATATATTTGATATATTAAATGAAATTAGATTTCATAACGGAATTAAAATTGGATTTTAATTCGAGCGAATGAATTAATTTAGAATTAATTCACGAGCGACTTTCGTAATAATTTTGCGAGGCATTATTATTTAATTAATTTAATTTAATTAAGTCGCAACGGAAAATTCGTTATTCCGAATTAACGAACCCCAGCCAAAATATGTTTTGCGGGCCCACTCGGATTTTGAATTTAAAGTGAGGCCCACATCAAGTCACATCACTAGTCAAACACTACCTTTTTGGTGATGGAAGTTAGTGAAGACATTGATGTTAACTTGTAAAACACATTACCTTTATTTTAATTGAAGTGAGTGACCTTTACCAACTTTGGAAGATTTGGTATATGGTCTTGAATTTTGGAAAATCAAATTACACACACACTTCTCTCTTCTTTCCTTTTAGCGTGAATACTCTCCTCTCTTCTTCTCCTCTCCAAAGCCGAGAGTTGCTTCTCTTGATTGGGAAATTTTGTAGCAAAATTTCCCTAAGCTAGCACTTAAAAGGAGTCTACAAAGGTGATAGGGAAACTATCCCCTTGAGTTTGGAATTCTAAGATCAAAGCTTGGAGCTCAACATACATACAAAGGAGAGCTTGGAGCACTTGACAAAGGTTGCAAATTTTTGTTATCTACACATCCAATAGACGATCAAAGTTAGTATTTTTCCACAACTTACTTTGTTAATTCACACAATTTTATGCTTAATAGATCCTTTGCATGGTCTAGAAGAACCCAACAATGGTATCAGAGCCAATTTTAAACATGAAATGAATTAGGGTTCATAAACTTGAATTTGGTGTATTTTTGCTTGGAGCATGATTTCGTCAAATTGAGTGTTTGGATATGTTTAGATTATGATAACTTAGAGTTATGCATGATTAATTTGGAGAAAAATTGATTAGAAAATTTTTTCCCTATTTACCCTATGATGGCCGAAAATTTGAACCCTTGTAGCTCATTGTGTTTTTTTGATTTTTAGACCATTGGATGTTTAAAATGCATGAGATATATTGATTTGTGATTTAGTTGGATTGAAATCAAAATTGATGAAAAAATGCATGAAAAACCGTGAGCAATAGAAGCATGTTATGAGTTGATTTTGCTTCAATTATGTTGGACATGTATTGAAAATGATAATCATGATTAATTAATTAAATTGGTGTTTTGGAAATGTTAATTTAACTAATTAATTATGGCTATACACTTTAATTAAAAATTATGATATTGGAATATTGTAATTTAATAATTAGTCTTTAATTTGGAATTAGGCTATTGATGTTATATTTGGGCCTTATGGACTTGGTTGGGCCAAGTTGGTTTAGGACAATTGGATTGGATCCAAATTGGGCCTAAAACCATTCCATAAAGTTCAAATTTAAAAATGGGCCTTTTAAATTAATTGGGCCTAATGGGCCAAAATTAATTTTATGGCAAATGGTGATTCCTTATTGGGCTTTGGTTTCCAAAGTCCATGCCTTAAGAAATTAATTAAAAGCCCATTGGACTTTAATTAAATTAACATTGGATGTTAATTGGGCCTTTGAGACCCATTAAGATTAGATTTAGAATCTAAGTCGAAAAGGCACATTAATAAGTGTAATTATTTAATTTAGAATTAAATATGAATTAGTATTGAATACAATTAAATTGGATTTAATATTGTAGTTCGATATAATTCAAGAATACGCACTTTGAGTACTTATTCTTAAACGAGTTGGACTCGCGCAAATCAAATCGTTGTTTGAACATTGGATGATCACTTAATTCAAAGATTAATTAATTGGATTAGATTGATTGAATAACATGATTTGTGTGAATACATGGATGTATTGTATGAATAATGTATATCGGATGAATATTAGATGGGTGAGGGCAATTTTGGAAATTGTTGTAATAAATTTAGAATTTATTAATTGGACCTGCGTGTCCAGCCTTTATCTCTTGACTTTTTGTAATTCTCTTCTCTCACAATTCCCCTCAATGTAAATGAGGTTTCTTTATTGTATTATTTAATTGGGTAGAAGTTAGAATAGTGCTAGCCGGGGAGAGGAAAGTGAGAGATTTGTTCTAGGAACATTTGTTCAATATCCATCCGCATATCGTTATTATTTTAATTCGCGCCTTATTATGCTTTTAAAATGCATGTTTAAGGGTGTATGATGAGACCTAATCAAAGATAATAAATTGGTTGCCAATTTACGCAAAAACCCTCAAACTAATATTAAGCGAATTCCTTCCATTGAGTGGTTCTCTCTCAAGATCCAAGATTGGCATTGGTTTGTTGGCCAAAGTCAAGATCAATGTCCATCGCGGATGTGTTTGAACCACGAAAGCTTTGTTCCATATCGCATGCCTTGGGCAAGTTGTGATTTTTGGCCAAAGTCAAGGTCACTTCTTGTTCATCGACGTGGATTACGAAGCTTTCCCACTGTCAATGGGTCACGCTTAACTAGAATCATTAAGATTGTTGAGCCAAAGCCAAGGCTTAGTTGATTCAGAGGAAAAGATTAGGAAAATATATTGGATATATTGGCATATATATTGTATATATGTTTCGGACTTGGAGGTCCACCTACCGGATCTAGTAATTGGATGAGATCCAATTGATCTTAGAGATCTACCTAGTTAAATATCATACAGCTGTTGGCCAAAGTCAAGTTTGTGTTTTATTTAACAGGATCCTAGCCCACTAGGAAATAAGGTTTCCCGAGTACTCAACAGAGGGTTAGAGGCTCGCCGAAAAATAGTGGGAGGCTAGTATTGAATTTGTAATTTCGTTCAAATACTTGCCAAATACGCGCTTTCAAATTATTTCGTCATTTTATATATTTATTATTTGGACTAATATATTTTATTATTTTTATTGTAACAGTTGGACTGTACCCAAAAATCGTTAATTGAATAGTTATACTATTGCAATTAATATGGCGGGAAAGATCAACGTTAGAGACATTATCATGGGCGAAAATGTCTTTAATGGTGTGAACTTTCCTGACTGTGATATGAACCTCAGGATTGTCCGGGGGCCGAGAAGATGCTCTATATGATAGAGAGACCTCTCGGGCCTAAGCCCGGAATTGAGCAGCCGCTTGAGCTTGAGCTTTGGAAGACTCACAGCGATGACAACTCAACTGCTCAATCCGTCATGCTCGCTGCAATGACCCCTCAATTTCGTCGCCAGAACAAGGGATTAGATCTCTATACTATGATGGCAAAATTGAAGGACTTTCATCGATCTAACCTTAGATCGCAAATGTTGAATTGCAGAAGAAGCTTTTTCGCTCTCGAATGTCAGAGGGTACATCTGTCGAGCACCATGTGTCGCAGATGATTGCTGACATCGAACAACTGGGTTAGCTAGGCATAACCTTTGAGGCTGAGACTTCTATAGATTTGATCTTGCAGTCTCTTCCTTACAGCTGAGTGGGTTCATCATGAACTACAATATGATGAACCAAGACCATACTCTGGAGAGTTGATGGCAATGCTGCGTGAAGCAGAAAAATAGCTATTGAAGGGCAAAAAGCGCGAGGCACACTTCGCTTCAACATTCAGTCTGCCAAGGCTTGGCCAAAGGCTATAGGAGGTGTAAAGAAGAAGAAGAAGAAGAAGAAGAAGGGCAATGCCAAATCATCAAAGTCTTCTGGGAAGGCTAAGGATAAATCCCAAGATGTCTTCCTACAGTGTGGCGAACGGGGTCACTGGAAGCGTGACTGTCGTGAGTACAAGGCGCACATGAAGAAATCAAAGCGAACAAGGCACCGACTTCAGGTATGTTTGTTATTGAAATAAACATGTCTACTTCTAGTTTTAAAATTTTGATTTTTGATTCTGGTTGTGGTACTCATATATGTATTGATGTGCAGGATCTGCAGATTAGCAGAAGACTGGCTTCAGGAGAGATAGACCTCCGAGTTGGAAATGGGACTAGAGTCGCCGTTTTGGCTGTTGGGACCTACATTTTGGAACTGCCCTCAGGGCATGTACTAACTAATCTATCAGACTGTTATTATGTACCTAGTTTGACTAGAATATTATTTCTGTATCTTTATTAGCCCAATGTGGGCATACTTTTGTATTCAGAAACACTGGGTGTTTTGTGTATAAAAATGATATTGAGATATGTAGTGCTGATGTGAATAATGGTCTTTATATTTTGAATATAAATCAATCTCAAACATATAATGTAACAAACAAAAGACTTAAATTAAGTAACAAAGATGAAACTTATATGTGGCATTGTCGTCTGGACACATTAACACGACTCGCATATCCACACTTTCGAAGAGTGGGTACTTGGACGGATTTGATCCAAATTCATATGACATCTACGAATCTTGTTTATCAGGTAAAATGCCTAAAACACCTTTTAGCGGTAAAGGTGCACGTGCCACCGAACTGTTAGCCCTCGTTCATAGTGACGTATGCGAGCCTATGTCTAGCCAGGCTAGAGGTGGATATGAATACTTCGTAACCTTTACGGATGATACATCGCGTTATGGTTATGTGTATCTTATGAGACACAAGTCGGAAATCTTTGAGAAATTCAAAGAGTTTCGACACGAAGTAGAAAAATAGACCGCAAAATATTAAAACATTACGGTCGGACCGTGGTGGAGAATACTTAAGTAATGATTTTCTTGATTACTTGAAAGAATATGGTATTCTTTCACAGTGGACTCCTCTCGGAACACCTCAATTAAACGGTGTGTCCGAATGGAGAAACCGAACTTTTTTGGACATGGTAAGGTCGATGATGAGTCGCACAGAGCTACCAATTTCTTTCTGGGGATATGCATTGAACAGTGTAATACTTATTTTGAATAAGGTTCCGTCAAAGTCTGTTCAACAGACTCCATATAAGATATGGACAGGAAAGAAATCGGGTTTCTCATTCCTGAAGATTTGGGGTTGTTGGGCATACGTTAAACATTTGGATAATATCAAACTAGAACCCAAATCGGATAAGTGTCTATTTGTAGGTTATCCTAGGGAAACCAAAGGATATTAATTCTACAACCCACAAGAGAACAAAGTATTTGTTGCTCTACATGCGGTTTTCCTCGAGAAGGAATTCCTAAATACAGTGGTAAGTGGGAGGAAAGTAAACTCGATGAAAATCGGAGTGATATTGTTCCTTGGCACAGAACCCTTAACGGAACATAAACAGTTCATCAGGGATGAGACTGTACCACAATCTTCGAATACACAAGAACCGCGTAGGTCGGAGAGAGTCATAAAACAACATGAGAGGTATGGGTTTCTGATCTCACCTCATGTGGATATTAATCTTATTGAGGAAGACAACTGGCTACGTATGAGGAAGCGATACAAGGTATCGAATCCAGTTTATGGCAAGATGCCATGAAATCCGAAATGGATTCCATGTACACCAACCAAGTTTGACACTGGTTGTGCACCAGAAGACGTAAAGCCTATTGGTTGCAAATGGATCTTCAAGAAGAAGACCGACATGGATGGCAACATACAAACGTACAAAGCTAGGCTTGTAGCGAAAGGGTATCATCAACGACATGGTGTCGATTACGACGAAACTTTTTCACATGTTGCCATGATTAAATCCATTCGGATAATGCTTGCTATTGCTGCATACTTTCGATTACAAATATGGCAAATGGACGTCAAAACCGCTTTCCTTAACGGAAACCTTTTGGAGGATGTTATATGCAACGGCCTGACGGTTTTTTCGTGCCAAAACATACAAACAAGGTTTGCAAGTTAAATCGATCCATTTATGGATTGAAGCAAGCATCGCATTCTTGGAACCAACGTTTTGATGAGATCATAAAAGAATATGATTTCATTCAAAACGAGGATGATCCTTGTGTATATAGGTTAGTGGGAGTACTGACATTCATTGTCCTTTACGTTGATGATGTATTGTTTATATGGCAATGACATTCCCATGCTACAATCGGTGAAAGCTTGGCTTTCATTAAAATTCTCCATGAAAGATCTGGGAGAAGCAGCCTTTATTCTGGGAATAAAGATCTATCGAGATAGATCTAGAAAACTGCTTGGACTCTCCCAGAGCACATATATTGACAAGTGTTGAAGAGGTTCAACATGGAACAATCTAAGAAGGGACTGTTGCCAGTGTCACATGGCGTCACTATATCTAAGGACATGTCTCCTAAAACTCAAGATGAGAGAGACAACATGAGTCAGATCCCATTCGTTTCTGCAGTCGGATCGATCATGTATGCCATGATATATACGTGACCTGATGTCTCCTATGCTTTGAGCATGTGTAGTCGCTATCAGGCCGATCCATGTGATGGTCACTGGGTTGCGGTTAAGAACATCCTTAAGTATCTTAGACGAACTAGGGATGCGTTCTTAATCTATGGAGATGGAGAAATTGAGGTAACTGGGTTTACCGACGCAAGTTTCCAAACCGATAAAGACGACTGTAAGTCGTAATCCGGGTACATATTTTATTTGAACAACGGAGCAGTAAGCTGGAAATCTTCCAAGCAAGAGACTGTTGTTGATTCAACAACAGAAACGGAATACATCGCTGTAGCTTAGGCAGCAGGAGAGGCAGTTTGGATCCGTAAATTCCTAATTGGATTAGAAGTAGTTCCGTTAGCAGCTGAGCCCATTTCTTTGTATTGTGACAATAACGGGGCTATAGCGCAGGCTAAGGAACCGCGGTCTCATCAACGATCCAAGCATGTTCTTCGATGTTTCCATATGATTTGTGAGATCATACATCGTGGCTATGTGAAGATCGAGAAGGTCGCATCAGATGAAAACATTGCAGATCCACTGACGAAGGCTATTCCTCAGCAAAAGTTTGAGCGACATGTACATAGTTCAGATGTTAGATACTTGAGTGATTGGCTATAGGCCAAGTGGGAGATTATTGGACAATTGTGACCCATAGCATCACTATTTGTAAAAGACATTATGGTTTTTGTACAAATTAACTATGTGACAAAGAAATTGCTATTTTATCATTTTGTAATTAGATTACTTAATATATAAATGATAAAAGTCCTTATGATTAGTTCCGGATTATAAGATATGAGACAATATCAATCCACTAAAGGTTTAATAATTAAATATCACTATTCGTAGTATTATCGAGATTGGACATCGATAATGCGGAATAGACTAGTATTATACTTGTGCGCGTTATGGAAGCGTAACAGCATAGTTCTAATATATTTGGGTATTGGATACTCATGCAAGTGCAATAGGAGGTTCTGTTTACCGATGGTACGGAAACATCTTCGCTCTGGATAGACCCCGCGGAATCCCATTGGTAGTATGACTATGTGTCTATGGGAATCCGCATCAGGGTAGGTGTATTTGGTCTTAACCTGAGACTTGCATAGCTAATACTTACGACAATTAGTACGCTTTGGTTTTGGTTGTCCAGGCTTTAACAGGTTCTGTGTATGCCTCTTCTGCGTTTATTGAGAATCGTAGTGTATTGGGTGTGATGTCAAGATGGAAGTATCACTTCAGTCATATGGAGATGATGATCACGCAGAGATACAGAACTGGTACTTTATTATGTTGCAACTATCAGGATAATATGACAAGGTCATGATTATCCGATTAAAGAGACTAGTTGCTAGTGATCCGATATATGCTTCGTACGTGGCAGACACTATTCCAGCCCCAGGCCTAGCATGTGACATCTGATACTGGATCGCAATACGCAATACTTGGTATACTACGCTTGATATAGATTCTACATTCCTTAAAGAATATTTTTGGAAAATTGGGTAGGCACGGTGCTTTGCTAGAAGCAAACCATGTCTTATAAATCGGTAAGAACGTGGTACGGGGTATGCACGTATTCGGATAGTCCGACGATCGAATTTACTGCCAACATATCCAGGGATCTCATGGGTCGCTTCCCGAAGATTCACCGATGACGTATGACTCGAACAGAATTAATCTGGGATTAATTATGAGAGAGAAAATTAATCTAGGATTAATTACGGAAAGAATTTATCTGGGATAAAATTCAAATGGTAGATAGAGAACGATTAATTTGGAATTAATCGATTAAATAATATATTCGATATATTAAATGAAATTAGATTTCATAACGGAATTAAAATTGAATTTTAATTCGGGCGAACGAATTAATTTAGAATTAATTCGCGAGTGACTTTCGTAATAATTTTGCGAGACATTATTATTTAATTAAATTTGATTTAATTAAGTCGCAACGGAAAATTCATTAAATCGGCAATCATGCTCGGCTCCCTAGCCTGGAACACACCATTTAGTTGTTGGATGGCCAACTAGGATTCACTTCTCACCACCATATCTCAAACCTCGACTGCTATGCACAATCTCAACCCTGTCAGAATGGCCTCATACTCGGCTTCATTATTCGTTGCTTCGAAGGTAAATCTCAAGGCATAACTCAGTTCCTCACCCTCACTGCTTTGGAGGATCACCCCGGCCCCACAGCCTTGTGTACTGACCGACCTATCAATAAACAGTTCCTATTTGGCCTCCTGTACCGCTAAGACTTGAGGTCTGGTGAATTCTGTAAAAAAAATCCACCAATGTCTGCCCCTTGACTAACACCTTTGGCAAGTAAGAAATGTCATACTCACTGAGATCCACGGACCATTTCACCAGACGGCCCGAAACCTCCGGCTTATGTAGTATTTATCTTAGCGGATGGTCGGTATAGACCCCAATCGGGTGGGCTTGGAAGTAAGGACACAACTTCATTGCCGCCGTGGCCAAAGATACAGCTACCAGCTCATGAGCGGAATATCGGGTTTCTGCATCCAATAGGGCTTTGCTAGTATAATACACTGGACTTTGGATCTTGCTTAACTCCTACACCACCACCGAACTCACAGCATATTCAGAAACAGCTAAGTATAAGAATAAAGTTTCACATGACATCGGCTTTGCCAACAATTGAGGTTATCCTAGATAGTCATTTAGCTTTTGGAATGCATCCTCTCATTCGACTGTCCAGCTGACCTCCTTCTTGGCCTTCTTGATCAGCTTGAAGAAAATGTGACATTTATCAGTGGCCTTGGAAATGAACCGGTTCAGCGCTGCCACCCGACCTGTTAGGCTTTGCACCTCCTTGACCGTTCTTATGGGTTTTAGATCCAGAACTGCTCTAATCTTCTGTGGGTTTGCCTCGATGCCCTAGGAACTGACCATATAGCCCAAAACTTTTCCCGAAGATACCCCAAAGGCTTACTTGTCTGAATTCAACCTCATGATGTGCTTCCTTAACAACTCAAATGTCCCCCTGAGGTCGACCAAATGATCTTCGGGTTCCTTTGACATTGTGATCAGTCATCGACATAGACTTTCATTGTCTTGCCGATGAAGGGTTTGAAAACCTTATTCACTAATCTCTGATAAGTAGCCCTGACATTCTTCTGCCCAAAAGGCATCATTCTGTAGCAGTACAACTCTTGGTCGGTGATAAAATGTGTCTTTTCTTAATTTTTATTTCATCTTGACCTGATTATAACCCGAGAAGGCATCCAAGAAACTGAACAGTCCAGGACACGCCGTGGAGTCCACCAGCTGATCAACATTAGGAAGTGGGAAGCTATCTTTCATGCAGACTTTGTTCAGATCAGAAACATTTACACACATCCTCCACTTTCCGTTGGCCTTTTTCACCAAGACCACATTGGATACCCATTTCGGGTATTTTGACTTCCCCGATAAACTCGGCCTTTAGTAATTTTTCAACTTATGTTCGGATCGCCACATACCATTCCTGATTGAAGATTCTCCTCTTTTGTTTCACCGGCTTATGGGCTCGGTTAACTGCCAAGCGATGACTGATGTTCCTAGATTCCAGGCATATCTCTGTGCCCCCACGCGAAAATATCTGTGTACTCCTTCAAAAAGCCCAACAAATGTTTCTCTAGACTTGTCTCCAGTCCTGCCCCGACCTTAATTATTTTTCCCGGGCAGAAGAGCTCTACCGGCTCTAGCTCCTCACCCGCCCCTAACTCAATAGACTCATCGGGGTTGAGGATCATCCAAATCTACCTATGTTGTCTCGTTTTCCCTCTCTTTTCTCTTTGTGTCCACCTCTTCAACACAAATTGTTTCCTTAGAAACAGTAGCAAAGAAACTCATTGCCATCTTCTGGCTCCTGCATACCACCCCGACCCCTTCCCGGGTCGAGAATTTCAGTTTCAGATAATGACATGACTGGCCGCCCTGGACTTCATCATGAAAGGCCTTCCTGCGATCACCTGGTAACTGCTCAAACAATCTACCACCGTGAACTCTATCATCATGGTCTAGGTATAGGGGCCATTCCAATTTTCATTGCCAACTTTATCTGGCCTAACGGGACGACAGTCGCACCTCTAAACCCATACAACGACGTTGCATCCTGGGTCAGGGTGGCGTACACCATGCCGAGTCCATCTAAGACTTCCTTGGAGATAATATCTACAACACTCCCAAGATCCACCAGTATTATGTCCATCTCGACCTCTCTGGTAACGACCTTAATTATCAATGCATCATCATGGGGGTAGCTCACACCATTGGCATCTTCCTCTGTAAACATAATGGGAATAGGTCGTGACCTTTGAATCCTCAGCTCCCTATCAGCTTTCAACACTTCCAGGCCCCTTGTCCGGCAATAATTTTTTCTGGATTGATTTCAATCCCCTGACAATATTCTTCCCCCAGTTATTGTGAACATTGGCCTCTGCTCCATATACAACATGACCCTCATGGCGTCTTTGTCTATGCATTCATTCAAATAGCTATTTTTAACCAGGTCATCCACTTATTCTTGCAGATCCTTGCATTTATCTGTGGGATACCCCTTCATATTATGGTGTATGCACTATGCCATGGCGTCCCTCTTATCAACCGGGAATCATCTCGGGTTGGGCTCAGTCAATAGACCTTTGTCTTGGATCTCCCGAGCTATCTGGGATAATGGCCTGTTCAAGAGAGTGTAAGCTGAGCCTCCCGCGACATGAGAGACCTAGGTCGACGGCCTTCTTTCTTGTACCAGGTTGTTCCGGGCCATTGGCCTAAACTCCTTATGCCTCGGGGTCGGTCCTCTCTCATCCCTACTCGCATCACACTGGCTATCTAGCCTGACCATTCTTGGCTTTTGAATATTCCCGCCTCGGTTGATCTTCTCCTCTCCTTCCATCAACACAAACTTCTGCCTCTGCTCCAGAGTCGTGACATAGTCTGGTACCTCTTGTATTCTTAGGTGGGACCATAACCACCCGACCTTGAGAGCTCATTTGAAATTTTCCAACGCCTCTGGGGACTCAAACGCCCCGATCTCCAACACCAAAGTGTGTTATCTGTCGACAAAACTTTTTAAAGACTCGTCATCTTCCTGTTTCATCAACCTTAGCGATCCTACCATCTTCCTTGGAACGCAAGTCCCTTTAAAGTTCTGTATGAAGGACTTTCTCAACTGAGTAAAACTGCCTATGCTCTCCGGCGTCAAGTTCCTGAACCAAAGATGGCAGACCCGCCCAAGGTCAATGGGAACATTTTGCAGATTGCCCCTCCTACCATCCTCTGGATTTTCATCAATAAGACAAACTTCTCCACATTGAAATTGGGATCCATGTTACCCTTATACAGATCCATAGAAGGCATGGTGAACCTTCTAGGAAACTCCATTTCCATTATCTCCTCGGTAAAAGGGGAGGCTGTCACCATGTCTCGGTCATCTTTGCTCCCCCTTCACATTTTCTTCCCATTTCCTTATCTCTTTTCGAAACCAACTCTTCATCTGGATTTCAATACTGTCATGCTCTCGGTCACCAGCGTCCCTCATTCTTCCACTCTGGGTATGATTCCTCCAGTAACTGGGAACTCCTTATTCTTCCCCTGGATTTTATTTCAGATCACTCTTCGCGCAACATAAACTGTTATTGGAGGACTCTGGGGTCATCCTAACTTCTTCTTCTTCCCCAATTCCCTTCACCGGTTCAGCTCCGGCGATGACTACGAATCTTATTCTATAAGAACCCTATTCTCATTTCTACCACCACCTTCTAACCTAGCAACCTTATTTCCCCTTGCTATCTATTATCTTCTACGATTGGGACCTGCCTCTATTCTTTCATCATTTTTCTTTTCTAACTCCTCCAAATTCTCCATCATTACTTTCATGACTATTTGGGTCGATTCTCTCTCTTTCTGGGTTTTTTCCCTCTCTGATAAGTGCATGAAAGTGTACTTTAAACATCACTAATTCAGCTTATTTATCTTGTATTTAATCTTAATTAGAGTTTATTTTGTGCTTTGTTATCAGGAGCAATGGAATATGAAGTTGGGATCAATTACGCGTGTTTCGGGACCTTACGGACGCATCCGAAGCATACGGGAAGAGCGAAAATGAAGAAAACAAAAACCAGCACAGCAAGCCATGCGTCGCGATGTGTCAATCACCGTCATTATGACATGCCCCAGTTCCTACGTTCCATATCAAAACCAGCAAGATTGGCACCCAGCGCCCAAACACCAGTGCCGCAGCGCCTTGGAAGTCCCCAAAACCCTGATTTTGACATGTTTGATGCACATAATGACTTCAGAAATTTTCTATATAAACCCAATTCGTCCAAACCCTAAAGAAGGAAATAAATAGAGAGAAACACAAGAGATAACACACAACAAAGAGCCAAAAACAAAAAATCAAGAGAGGAGAACGAAGAACGTCAATGAAACCATGACGTCTTTCCAATATATCATGGCTACATCTCTTTCTTCCATGGAGAACTTATCTCATAGGCAAAACTAAGGATGAACTTTTGTATTTGATTTCTTATATTTATGTTGTTGATTCCTAAAGTACATTTTTAACGTTTAATACAACTAATGGATGTTATTCTTTATTATTTTATGATTTCTGAATCCAGAAACTGTGTTTTGTCAACTCCCATATAGATCCAGTCATGCTTCTTCTATGTGTGATTTGTGAACCCAGTTGTGACTGGTAAAGTTATTTTATATGTTGGTCTTTTGCTATAATATTACCTGAGGGTATATTGTCGACGTTAGATAGCTCGTAATGATAACTTTATGTGCTGTTAACATAGAGAAAACAATCATTGATTAACTTAGAATTTAATATGTTTATAATTGAATATCTTCTGATTGTTGGTTTGGGATGTGAAACCTTCAATTGAGTAATAAAATGGAATCAATAACTGAATATAGGGATTTGATATAAGAGAGATTCCTGACGCTTTGCTGTTTATCTCTATTGATATTTCCTGTATATTTTCCATAGTTTTTATTTTATATTATCAATTCAACCATTATTTAATTTACTATATTTTCATTAATTAATCCTTTTTTGTAACCATCTCTCTAAGGAATCGACACCCCAACTATACTGCGATAACCGCAAGTATTCGCAAGTACTTTTTGGGCGTAATCAAAATTTGACGCCGTTGCCGAGGAGACGGTTTACAATCTAAAGGAGCAGGTTTGTTTGGTCAACACAAAGCGGTAACTTCGTTCCTTCTTTAACTTTTGTTATTTTTATTTATTTATTATTTTTTTTACTTATTTATTCATTTTTAGTTTTAGTTAGATTTTAAATTTTAGTTATTTATTTATTTATTTATTTTGTTTTATTTTTTGTTGTTTCTTGTTTTACTTGAGTTTAATTGCATGCCTAGACGTAGAGATCGGTTTGGTAGATTTGTTGGGATTGAAGAGGAAGATTCAGATTTCGATAACATATTTGAAAATATTTTTGCCACACTATCCGAGTCTAGCGCACATACTATGAGTGAGTACGAGAGACCACCCATGAGAAATCTTGAAGAGTACCTCCATCCCACTCGCACAGCTACACCATCATGCATCATGTTTCCTCCTAATTCACCACAGATAGACTTTAAACCTGGGATGATACAGTATCTCCCAACCTTTCATGGTTTGGAGAAAGAGAACCATTATGTGCACATTAGAGAGTTTGAAGAGATTTTAGCAACTTTCCATGATCGTTTTGGAACCACTGACACAATTAGACTTAAGTTCTTCCATTTTGCCCTTAAGGATATAGCTAAGAGCTAGTTGTACTCTTCAAGACCTATGTCAATAGGATCATGGGGCGAGATGACACAAGCATTTTTCAACAAATACTTACCACACCATAAGATGAATGTCTTGAAAAGACAAATATCTACCTTCTCCCAAAAGACAGTGAAACCTTTATCAAACATGGGAGAGGTATACGGAGATGTTAGCGAGTTTTCCTCGCCATGGATATGAAAGTTGGCGCTTAGTGAGCTATTTTTATAACGGCTAACCCCTAGAGAGCGCCAATTCGTGGAGACAATGTGCAATGGTGAGTTCATCCAAAAGGACCCTGATGAGGCATTAGAGTACTTAAATGACCTAGCTGAGAAATCTCACACTTGTACTGAACCTAATGCCATTGATAGCACTGATAGGACACACCCCACTGTTGGGGTTTTGGCGTAGGTGCAGAGGAAACTCACGGTTCGGGTGAAATTATAATTTAAAAAAATTTTTAAATTACCGAATAAATTATTCAATATCCAATATGAATACTTCATTCATATTTCACCTAAACATATTTATTGGATATCAAATAACGACATAAATAGTTAAGAAACATCGCGAAACCTTTACGAAAATAGTTTTCCGTAAAATGGCATAAAACACGTTTTTGACCGAATAGACTACCCAATGCATATGAGGGCTACCCAGGTCAGCCCCAACAGTACTAGGGCAGTTCATGGGCTGCCCGAACAGTGACCAATTCACTGTTTGGGTAACCGTCACCCGGTTGGTTCAAAAGTCACCCGGCAACGCCATTTTTTACCATTTTCGCATATTTCAAATCCGAAACAGTTTTCGGTAATTGTTCCAATACCCAAAACACATCCAATATATTTATATGACATAATTTTCATCATCATAAAAATAGTTTTTTCAGATCTGATCCAAAAAGCAAAAATATCAATATTTCATGCTTTAATCCAATTTTCTTAACATTAATCCAATTAATCACAACACCAATCCAAGCAACCACCAATGAAGCACCCAAGAATAATTCTAGGCATTACAAGAGTGGTCATAACATTCTAGAATGGCAACATATTATCAAATGATCAAATTGAACAAATATTGCAATAATATCTTTCAATACTACTTCACACATGCACCAAGCCTTCCAATCCTTCTTCCAAATCAAAAACACCCAAATTATAAGAAAATAAGAAACCCTAGAATCTCTCTAGATACTCAAGAATAAGAAACATGCTTTCTAAGCATAGGGATATAAAGAATTACCTTTAATTCTCTTAATTCCTTAGGCGTTTTCTTGATTTTCTTCACTTTTCCTTCTTGAATCATCAAGCAAATTTGAGAGTATTTTGGAAGAAGGGTTTCAGCCATGCTAAGCTTGAATGAAAGAGAAAACAAAATTTTATAACTTAAAAACAAGCCTTGACCGACTTAGGGGGTAAAATGGTCATTTTCTCAATTTAATTCAATTAAACAAGATCAAGCTTTATGTTAGCAAATCAAATTTACACACATTAAGCTTAATTAAAATATGCCACATGTAACCAATAATAATTAAACATTTTTCATAACAATTATGAAAAAAGAATATCATTTAATTATTCAAATATTTAACATTTAAATATCTAAATAATTAATTAATTTAATTTTTATTATATATGTATTTTTATTTACATTAAATAACAATACATATATTAATGGCATGTGTCAAAGTCTCATTTGATAATTAATTAATATGTATGAAATCAAATTTTGTATCAAATACAAATACACATTAATTATTAAGTGACCAAAATCCCCTAAAGCATGTGTTTTCGTTTAACCGTTTAAACGATTCGAATTAACTCATTTAATCCGATGAAGTATTATGAATAATTTGTATTATTCATAACGCGTTGCCCAAGTGCTCAACGAGTACACTTCATATTGTGGGACTCTCTAAGTTTAGGTTTATCCATCACGAAATCGAATTTCGTGTCCATAATTCACCCACTCATGAATTATGACGACCACAGATAATCTCGCTAAACTATGAAAGTCGAGGTCATTGCATACGTATAATCCCTCCGTCATAGGCTATCCATATTATACCTGGGATATAGATAAGAACGTCAAATCCTTATGGTATAATATAGTCGACTTTCAAATTTACGATCTCTAAATAACACTCGGAACTCACTTCTGAAGTTATACCACGGCCATGGATTTACTAGATCGCAAACACGTGCAGGATACCTATGCCCTGTACATAGGACTGAAGGATTCTATCTTGATACGCACTGGATATCATGAGCATCAGTCTAAACCCAACGAACAGGCGGAGGTCTGATCTAAATAGATCGGTGATGTGACTACCATCAAAGTGTGGAGGATAACTCATATATCCAATGTGGTATCTCAAGTCGAATGACCACTATGCTCGCTCAACTCGAGAAGATTCCTATTGACGTTGGTGTACAATCTATTAGGAAATCTTCAGTGAGTCGTTCAGTGTTTATCAAATAAACACCTACATGTCTATACGAGTCTCCGGATACTCATGGTTCATTGGGATAAACCATCGGACCAAGTCACGATATACGACATGTACTGGTCTCAGTGAATTTTACTAACCGACCCAAGTTAGTACATCTTGACCAGGAACTTTATTTTAAGGATATACAATTTATAGTGACACTTTCCAATATCAATTACAAACTACGTTGTAATTGCGCACTACATTGTAAATCCTAGGGTCTTTGTCTAATATACATGTATCACTAAATCAGATTTAGTTTCAATCTAATCATAATTAGATATCTAATCGTAATTAGATTGAATATGTATATAAAAGACAAGAGGTGCTACCATTAAATAAGTAATATTATGGAAAAATGAATTGTTCATATTCATGAATCGGACATAAACACGATCCGGATTGGCACACCGAGCACCAACCCTAACACCCACTTCTTCTAGAAGAGGCATATACCACTTTAGGGAAGAAGATAGTCTTAAGGCATAATTTGAGCTATTGAGTAGATAGTTAGGAGCCTTAAAAACTAGAGATAGCAAGACTATGCATGCAGTAGCCCAGTTATAAATTCAAATGGTATACTTTGTATGTAAGGGGATTGACTGTCTAGCCGAAGAATGTCCTGTATATGGTGAGATGAGGGGCACATATGAGGAACAATGCAATACCTTATGGATGTAAAAGAAGCCTTATACACCATATTCAGATACCTATAACCCTGGTTGGCGGAACCACCCCAATCTTAGTTGGAAACAAGAGACTCAACAGTTCACCCAGCCACCACAAACTAGAGGTTATAGTGCTCCCCAATATCCCACACCTGCCGTTCCTAGGAATTCTTTAGAGGATACTATGCAAGCATTTGTGAAGGCCCAGAAAATATTTGTAGAGGCCCAAAGCAAAACCAATCAAAGGTTTGAGTCATTGATAGCTCAGGTTATTTAAGTAATATAGAGAGATAAAGAGTCAAGTCTCTAAGTTGATTATTGTCCTGAGTGTGCACGAACCTAATCCACAAGGTCAACACATGGCACAGATTGATCATGAGGTAGTCAATATAAAAGGCGTTAATGTTATATTCACTAGGAGTGGTAAGGAGGTAGGCTTGCAGAATACTTCCAACACTGTAGGTACCCCGAATATAGTGGTACAGATACCTCTCAGGAAGAACAAGAGACACATTTCCCAGTTAGAGTACCTTTCCCTCAAGCACTTAGGCCCACAGTGAGAGTTCTAGATCCAAATGGTGAAATCCTAGAATATTTAAAGCATGTAAAGATCAACATTATGTTGTTATATGTGATAAAACAAGTTCCTACTTATGCGAAGGTTTTGAAGGATCTATGCACCATAAAGAGAAAACATAATGTCAAGAAGACTGCATTCTTGACAGAGTAGGTAAGTGCAGTAATTGAACAGAGGACTCTACCAAAGTATAAAGATCAAGGATATCCCACCATTACCTGCCACATTGGCACATCAGAGTTTGGTCAAGCATTATTAGATTTAGGTGCTAGTGTTAATCTCATGCCATATTCGATCAATGTGCAGTTAGGGCTTGGTGAGATTAAACCTACATCTGTAGTTTTACAGTTAGCTGTCTAATCCATTAGAACACCACGGGGAGTAGTTGAGGATGTTTTAGTTCAAACTGATAAATTCTACTACCCTGTTGACTTCTTGATTTTGGACACTCAATCTGTGGTTAACACCGAGTCCAAGATTCCTCTAATCTTAGGTAGATCTTTTCTTGCTACAGCTAATGCCCTTATTAATTGCAGGAACGGTCTCATGAAGCTATCATTTGGAAATATGATACTAGAGGTGAATATTTTTCATGTCGAGAAACAACTATGAGATAACGATGAGTGTCATTACTCATACATGCTGGAAATAGTCCTGCCAAAAATAGCTTCTCTACAACCTGAATCAAATCCTCCCAAAGTGAAATGACCCCAAGGAACCGTAAAATGAGGAGAAGGAAAGTTAGTGTTGAGTTAAAGACGATACATGGGAAGTTAAAAAAGAGGTTGAACCAATTGATAAAATCTCAGCCATCAGTAGACCCTGGAGGATCAATACATACACTGCCGCAGCTAGACAAAAATTCTTTCTCATGTCTTCATCGGTTCGTAACATGGAAGCCACCATGACAACCTAAGTGGTACGTCTGGCTGAAGACGTTAAACTTAGCGCTAGCGGGGAGGCAACCCTTGCAGTTGCATTTATTTATTTTATTTTATTTTTACTCTAGTTTTATTTTATTTTGTGCTAATTACATGTCTGTTGTTTGCATGAGTAATTATGCAGGTGCCAGCACAACCTACATAGCGACACCTAAAGTCTTACCAGCAGAAACTTGATCAACTCCGCGTCTGGTAGTATTGTTCCTTAATCCTTTTTCTTTATATTTATCTTACATTGAGGACAATACAAGTTTTAAGTGTGGGGGTGTATGCATGCGCATGATAATACATGTTATAATACTTATTTTTTTTAAAAAAAATTGTTTGTTTGTTTTTAGTCCTTAATAGTAAAGCATAGTCCAATGATGATATTGTTTGCTTTAGGGTAAAATCTTAGAAATGATAAGTTCTTTAATGTACTTTTATTTGATGCCTTGAGTAGTTGATCTAGATTAGACTCGTAAGCACTTAATTATAGGTTTTTAGCAGTGAAAGCCTATGTAGTTGACAATGTGACTAGTTGAAGAAATTGCATGTCGATGAATGACCGTTTGCATAGATGTCTATCCTGATTTTCCACTGTTATGAAGTGTGGTATGGTTAAAAATAAAAAGAAAAAAGTCTTTAAAGAAAGAAATTAAACCACCTATAACCGATAAGCGTGAAACTACCCATGGGCGAGTATTACGACCACCATGAGGAGAAATGATACCTTAAAGGTAGGTGTGTTAAAAAAAAGAAGAAACAAAAAGAAAAAAGAAAAGAAACAAAAAGAGACAAGAAAAGAAAAGAAAAACACCATACCATACTGAGCACAGAGAGGCAATTACAGAGCATAATTGAGATATCTAGGTTGATTTGACCCATCGAATCTCAATTTTTAAAGGAAATCATTAAGTTGGCTTACCTAGGAATCAAGCTGTGAATGAACCTTTACACACACACTTTGAGTCTGGCTTAGATGATTTTTTCAAAAACTTGGATTTGAGTTACGTTAAGTACTTTGAATGTTCTCTGATTTCATTACTAGACATTCTTTGCGGACAATAATATGTGTAACTATTGGGACTATTTCATTTGTTTTTGCATGAATGTATGTGTTTTAAATGGCGTTTGTGGGTGTCGTCGCGCTGTAAGCCCTCACGAGACTATAACTCGACCACTAGGGACACATATGGGTTTAAAGGCTTGTTGCATACGCTAAATGCAATCGTGATCCCTACAAAAGTGGCTTAGATAGTTTTATTTATTTAGTTCTTATTTTATTTTACGCTTGAATTGCTATGAACTAGAAATAAGCTGGTTGGGGGTTGTGATAAGTGCATGAAAGTGTACTTTAAACATCACTAATTCGGCTTAATAATATTGTATTTAATCTTAATAGAGTTTATTTTATGCTTTGTCATTAGAAGTAATGGAATATGAAGTTTGGATCAATTACGCGTGTTTCGGGACCTTACAAACGCATCGGAAGCACGCGGGAAAAGTGGAAATGAAGAAAGCAAAAACCAGCACAGCAAGCCGTGCGTGGTGATGCGCCAATCACCGGCATCGCGACGCGCCCCAGTTCCTGTGTTCCATACAAAAACCAGCAAGATTGGCGCCCCAGCGCCTAAACACCAGCACCGCAGCGCCCCGAGAGTCCCCAAAACCCTGATTTTGACATGTTTGATGCGTATAATGACTCCGGAACTTTTCTATAAAAACCTAACTTCATCCAAACCCTAAAGGAGGAAAGAAAATAGAGAGAACACACAACAAAGAGCCAAAAACACAAAATCAAGAAAGGAAAATGAAGAACTTCAAGGAAACCATGACGTCTCTCCGATCTATCAAGGCTACATCTCTTTATTCCATGGAGAACTAATCTACTAGGCAAAGGTAAGGATGAACTCTTGTATTTGATTTCTTGTTGGTCTCTAAGACAATCCAAGATCAATATAAGAAATGAAAAATTGTGAATACAAAAGTAAAGTATGGCGGAATCATACTTACATTGAACGGATTTAGGATGCGTCAAATACAAAAATTGTTCCTTCAAGTTTTCGGCCAAGCTCCACTTTGGGAATGAGATCCAAGCTCCAAGCTTTTGAGTTGATTCCAAGATTTTGGGATGGTTTCCCTATCACCTTGGATGATTCATTATTGGTGCTAGCCTTAGAAAATTTGCAACAAACTTTCTAATTTCTCCTTGCAACTCTCGGCAATTGAGAGAAAAAGAGAGGGATAGTGTACTTTCTTGGTGAAACCGTGAGGGAGAGAGAGTGAATGAGTGAATGAATTGTGTTAATTGATTTCAAAAATCAAAATGAAAGATATACCAAACATTTGGTAAAAGTCTTACAATCATTACACACAAATGTGTTTTACAAGTCATCATCATGCCTTCACCAGAACCCATCACCAAAAAGTAATTAAAGTGACAAGTGATGTGACATGTGGGCCTCACTTGATTCAAAATCCGAGTGGGCCCGCAACACATCACTGGCTCAGGTTCGCTTATTCTGAATTAACGAATTTTCCGTTGCGACGTAATTAAATCAAATTTAATTAAATAATTATGCCAATCAAAATCACTATTCACGTCGCTCGCGAATTAATTCTAAATTAATTCGTTTCCCGAATTAAAATCCAATTTTAATTCCGCATCGAAATCTAATTTTGTTTAATATATCGAATATATTATGTTATCGATTAATTCCAAATTAATCGTTCTCTCTCTTCAAATAGTATTTTATCCTATATAAAATTTCTCCGTAATTAATCCCAGATAAATTATGTTCGAATCATATGTCATCGGTGAATCTTTGGGGAGCAACCCAAGAGATCCCTGGATATGTTGGCAGTAAATCCGGTCATCGGACTATTCGAACACGTACGTACCTCGTACTACGTTTTTACCGATTTACGAGACATGGTTGGCTTCTAGCAAAGCACCGTGCCTACCCAATTCTCCAGAAATATTCTTAATGGAATATATAATATATGTCAGGCGTAGTATACGTAGTATTGCGTATTGCGATCCAGTATCGGATGTCACATGCAAGGCCTGGGGCTGGAATAGTGTATGCCCCGTACGAAGCATATATCGGATTACAAGCAACTTGTCTCTTTAATCGGATAATCATCATCATGTCATATTATCCTGATGGTTGCAACCATTTAGAGTACCAGTTCTGTATCCCTGCGTGATCATCATCTTCATATGAGTGAAGTGATACTTCCATCTTGACATCACAACCAATACACTATGATTCTCAATAAACCCAGAAGAGGCGTACACAGAACCTGTTAAAGTCCTGGACGACCAAAACCAAAGCGTATTGATTGTCGCAAGTACTAGCGATGCAAGTCTCAGGTTAATACCAAATACACCTACCCTGATGCGAATTCCCATAGACACATAGTCATATTACCAATGTGATTCCGCGGGGTCTATCCAGAGCGAAGCTGTTTCCGTACCATCGGTAAACACAATCTCCTATCACACTTGGATAAGTATCCAATACTTAAATATATGAGAACTATATTGTTAAGCTTCCATAACATGCACAAGTGCAATACTAGTCTATTCTGCATTATTCATGTCCAGTCTCGATAATACTACGACTAGGGATATTTAATGATTAAACCTTTATGGATTGATACTGTCTCATATCTTATAATCCGAACTAATCATAAGGACTTTTATCATTTATATATTTAAGTAATCAAATTACAAAATGATAAAATGCAATTTTCATTGCTACATAGTTAATTTGTACAAAAACCACAATGTCTTTTACAAATAGTGACGCTATGGGCCATAATTGTCTAACAATCTCCCACTTGGCCTATAGCCAGTCACTCAAGCATCTAATACCTGAACTATGTACATGTCGCTCAAACTTTTGCTGAGGAATAGCTTTCGTCAGCGGATCTGCAATGTTGTCCTCTGATGCGACCTTCTCGATCTTCACATCACCACGATGTATGATCTCATGAATCAGATGGAAACGTTGAAGAACATGCTTGGATCGTTGATGAGACCGTGGTTTCTTAGCCTGCGCTATAGCCCCGTTATTGTCACAATACAATGGAACGGGCTCAGCTGCTAACGGAACTACTCCTAATCCAATTAGGAACTTACGGGTCCAAACTACTTCTTTTGCTGCTTCAGCTGCAGCAATATACTCTGCTTCTGTTGTTGAATCGGCAACAGTCTCTTGCTTGGAAGATTTCCAGCTTACTGCTCCGTTATTCAAACAAAATATATACCCGGATTGCGACTTGCAGTCGTCTTTATCGTTTGGAAACTTGCATCGCTATACCCAGTTTCCTCAAGTTCTCTATCTCCATATATTAAGAAAGCATCATTAGTTCGTCTAAGATACTTAAGGATATTCTTAACCGCCATCTAGTGAACATCACCTGGATCGGCCTGATAGCGACTACACATGCTCAAAGCATACGAGACATCAGGTCGCGTACATATCATGGCATACATGATCGATCCGACTGCCGAGGCGAATGGGATCCGACTCATGTTGTCTCTCTCATCTTGAGTTTTAGGACACAAGTCCTTAGATAGAGTGACGCCATGTGACACTGGAAACAGTCCCCTCTTGGATTGATCTATGTTGAATCTCTTCAACACTTTGTCAATGTACGTGCTCTGGGAGAGTCCAAGCAGCTTTCTAGATCTATCCCGGTAGATCTTTATTCCTAGAATAAAGGCTGCTTCTCTCAAATCTTTCATGGAGAATTTTAATGAAAGCCAAGCTTTCACCGATGTAAACATGGGAATGTCATTGCCAATAAGCAATACATCATCAACGTAAAGGACAATGAATGTCAGTGCGCTCCCACTAACCTTCTTATATACACAAGGATCATCCTCGTTTTGAACGAAATCATATTCTTTTATGATCTCATCAAAACGTTGGTTCCAAGAACACGATGCTTGCTTCAATCCATAAATAGATCGATTTAATTTACAAACCTTGTTTGCAAGTTTTGGTATGACAAAACCGTCAGGCTGTTGCATATAAACATCCTTCAAAAGGTTTCCGATAAGGAAAGCGGTTTTGAAATCCATCTGCCATATCTCGTAGTCGAAATATGCAGCAATAGCAAGCATTATCCGAATTGAATTAATCATGGCAACTAGTGAAAAAGTTTCATTGTAATCGACACCATGTCATTGACGATACCATTTCGCTACAAGCCTAGCTTTATACGTTTGTACGTTACCATCCATGTCAGTCTTCCTCTTGAAGACCCATTTGCAACCAATAGGCTTTACGCCTTCTAGTGCATCAACCAGTGTCCAAACTTGGTTGGTGTACATGGAATCCATTTTGGAATTCATGGCATCTTGCCATAAACCGGAGTCGATACCTTGTATCGCTTCCTCATACGTAGCCGGCTCATCTTCCTCAATAAGATTAATATCCACATGAGGTGAGATCAGAAACCCATACCTCTCAGGTTGTTTTCTGACTCTCTCCGACCTACGCGGTCCTTGTGTATTCGAAGATTGTGGTACAGTCTCATCCCTGCCCTGATGGACGTTCATGTTTCGTTAAGGATTCGGTACTAGGAACAGTATCACTCCGATTTTCATCGAGTTCTACTTTCCTCCCACTTATCACTGCATTTAGGAATTCCTTCTCAAGGAAAACCGCATGTAAAGCAACAAATACTTTGTTCTCCTGTGGGTGATAGAAGTAATATCATTTGGTTTCCCTAGGATATCCTATAATAGGCATTTATCCAATTTGGGTTCAAGTTTGGTACCTTCCAAACGTTTGACGTATGCCCAGCAACCCCAAATCTTCAGGAATGAGAAACCCGATTTCTTTCATGTCCATATTTCATACGGAGTCTGTTGAACAGACTTTGATGGAACTTTATTCAAAATAAGTATTGCACTATTCAATGCATATCCCCATAAGGAAATAGGTAGCTATGTGCGACTCATCATAGACCTTACCATGTCTAACAAAGTTCGGTTTCTCCGTTCGGACACACCGTTTAATTGTGGTGTTCCGGGAGGAGTCCACTGTGAAATAATACTATATTCTTTCAAGTAATCAAGAAACTCATTGCTTAAGTATTCGCCACCACGGTTCCTACCTTAATGTCTTAATACTTTTGCCGGTCTGTTTTTTCTACTTCGTGTCGAAACTCTTTGAATTTCTCAAAAGTTTCTGAACTTGTGTCTCATAAGATACAAATAACCATAACGTGTTGCATCATCCGTAAAGGTTACGAAGTATCATATCCACCTCTAGCCTGGCTAGACATGGGCCCACAAACGTCACTATGAACAATGGCTAACAGTTCGGTGGCACGTGCACCTTACCGCTACCTAAAAGGTGATTTAGGCATCTTGCCTAATAAACAAGATTCGCATACGTCATATGAATTTGGATCAAACCCGTCCAAGTACCCACTCTTCGAAAGTGTGGATATACGTGTCTTGTTTATGTGTCCCAGACGACAATGCCACATGTAAGTTTCATCTTTTTACTTACTTTAAGCCTTTTGTTTGTTACATTATATGTTTGAGATTGATTCATATTCAAAATAATAAAGACCATTATTTACATCAGCAGTGCAAATTTCCATATCATTTTTATACATAAAAACACCCAGTGTTTCTAAATACAAAAGTATACCCACATTGGGTTAACATAGATATAGAAATAATATTCCTAGTCAAACTAGGTACATAATAACAATATGATAGTTTAAGTACATGCCCCGATGGCATTTCCAAAATAAAAGTGCCAACGGCCAAAACGGTGACCCGTGTCCCATTTCCAACGCGGAGGTCAATCTCTCATGAGGCCAGTCTCCTGCTAATCTGCAGATCCTGCACTTTAGTAAATATATGAGTTCCAACACCAGAATCAAAAATCCAATTTTTTAAAACTAGTAGTATACATGTTTATTTCTATAACAAACATACATGAAGTCGGTGCCTTGCTCGCTTTGATTTCCTTCATGTGTGCCTTGTACTCGCTGCAGTCATGCTTCCAGTGACCCCGTTTGCCGCACTAGAGACATACATCTTGGGATTATCATTAGGTTTCCCAGAATACTTTGACGATTTGGCCTTGCCATTTCTTCTTATGCTTTTCTTCTTAACACCTCCACCTCGCCTTGGGCCAAGCCCTTGGAGTCTGACATGTTGAAGCAAAGTGCACCTCGCGCTTCTTGCCCTTTTAAGGAGCTCTTTTTTCTACTTCAAGCAGAGTGGACATCGACTCTCCAAGAGTTTGGTCTTGGTTCAACATGTTGTAGTTCATGATGAACCCACTCCAAGTGTCGGGGAGAGACGAGATGTAGGATCAAATCTACTGAAGTCTCAACCTCGAAGACCTGTCCATTTGTCCGAGCTGCTCAATGTCAGCAATCATCTGTGATACATGGTGCTAACAGACGTACCCTCTGACCTGCGAGCGCGGAAGAGCTTCTTCTGCAACTCATATCTTTGCGATCTAAGATTAGATCGGTGAAGATCATGCAACTTCGCCATCATCTCATAGGGATCCAACCCCTTGTTTTGACGATGGAATTGCGGAGTCATAGCAGCAAGAATTACCGATTGAGCAGTCACGTTGTCATCGCTATGAGTTTTCCAAAGCTATAGCTCAAGCAACTGATCAAGTCGGGGCTTAGGCCCAAGAGGTCACTCTATAGTGTAGAGTAACTTCTCGGATCCCAGAACAATTCTGAGATTCATATCCCAGTCTTGAAAATTGTGCCATTAAAGATATTATCGCCCATGACAATATCTTTAATGCTTAACTTTCCTGTCATCTTAACCGCAATAGTCCACTATTCATATAACGTAGTGTATGGGTACAGTCTAACTGTTACAAGAAAAAATAATAATATATTAGTCCAACTAATAAATAAATTAATTGACGAAATAATTTGAAAGCGCGTAAAGCTAAGTATTTGAACGAAATTGTAAATTCAATATTAGCCTCCCACTATTTTCGGCGAGCCTCTAACCCTCTGTTGAGTACTCGGGAAACCTAATTTCCTAGTGGGCTAGGATCCCGTAAATAACACACAACCTTGACTTTGGCCCAACAAGCTGTATGATATTTAACTTGGTAGATCTCTAAGATCAATTGGATCTCATCCAATTCCTAGATCCGGTAGGTGGACCTCCAAGTCCGAAACATATATACAATATATATGCCAATATATCCAAATATTTTCCTAACCATTTTCCTTGAATCAACTAAGCCTTGGCTTTGGCACAACAAGCTTAATGATTCCCAGTTAAGCGGAACCCATTGACTTGGGAAAGCTTCGTAATCGATGTCGATGGACAAGAAGTGATCTTGACTTTGCCAACAAATCACAACTTGGACAAGACATACGATATGGAAACACAAGCCTTCATGATTCAAACACATCCGCGATTGACAAAGGTCTTGACTTTGGCTAACAAAACCAGTGCCAATCTTGGATCTTGAGTAAGAATCACTCAATGGAGGAAAACGCTTAATATTTATTGAGGGTTTTTTCGCGTAAATTGGCAACCAATTTATTATCTTGTTAGGTCTCATCATACACCCTTAAGCATGCATTCTAAAAGGATAATAAGGCACGTAAAAAAATTAATAATGATATGCTGATGGATATCTCACAGATTGTTTCCTAGAACAAATCACTCCCTTTTTCCTCTCCCCGGCTAGCACTATTCAACTTTCTTACTTCACCCAATACATAATACAATTAAAGAAACCTCATTAACATCATGAGGGGAATTAGGTGAGAAGAGAATTACAAAGAATCGAGAGAGATAAGATTGGACACGCAGGTCCAATTTAATAAATTATAAATTTACAACAATTTCCAAAATTGCCCTTTCCCTTCTAATATAACATCCGATATACATTATTCATCAACACCACATCCATGTATTCACACAAAGCAATGTTATCAATCAATCTAATCCAATTATTAATCTTTGAATAAAGTGATCATCCAATGTTCAAACAACGATTTGATTTGCGCGAGTCCAATCGTTTAAGAATAAGTACTCAAAGTACGAATTCTTGAATTATATCGAACTACAATTTAAATCTAATTAATTCGTATTCAATACTAATTCCATATTTAATTCCAAATTAAATAACTACACTTTTAAAATGCGCATTTAAGACTTAGATTCCAAATCTAATCTAAATGGGTCTCAAAGCCCAATTAACATCCAATGTCGTTTAATAAAGTCCAATGGGCTTTCAATTAATTTCTTAAGGCATGGACTTTGGTCAGTATGGGTCAACCCCAAATACCAAAGCCCAATTAAGGAATCACCATATTTTCACCCAAGAAACCAATTTCGGCCCATAAGGCCCAATTAAACATAAAGGGCTCATTTATCATATTTGGACTTAATGGAATGATTTAGGCCCAATTTGGATCCAATCCAATTGTCCTAAACCAACTTGGCCCAACCAAGTCCATTAGGCCCAAATACAAATTATAAGCCCATTCTAAAATTAAGCCCAATTAATCAAATTCTAAATTCCAAATTCATAATTTAATTAATTAAAAGTTATTACATTAATTAATTATCTAAACTTAACATTTCCCAAATATCAATTTAATCAATTAATCATGCTTTAATTTGTTCAACACATGTCCAACATTATTGAAACAAAAAATCATCTCATTTATGCTTTGAAGCTCACGGCATTGAGGTTTTTTTATATTAGATTCTGATTTCAATCCGATTGAATCTTAAATCAATATATCCATGTCACTCTTTACCTCATCCAATGATCAAAAAAAAAAAACAAAAAAAAAATACCATGACTTTAGGGCTACATTGCATTCGGCACACATGCAAAAAAAAAATTGGGAAATTTAATCCAATTCAATTTTTCTTCAAATTGATCACATATAAACTCCAAGTTATCCATATACAAGCATGCTCAAACAAACAATTTGGGTTAAATCATGCTCAAATCAAATTTACCAAAATTTTTAGTATATAAACCCTAAGTATATTTCATGCTTATTCAAGGCTCAGGATACCATTGTGGTCTCTAAGAAAATCCAAGATCAATATAAGCAATGAAAATTGCGAATACAAAAGTAAAGTATGGCGGAATCATACTTACATTGAACAGATTTATGATGCGTCAAATACAAAATTTGTTCGTCCAAGTTTTCGGCCAAGCTCCATTTTGGGAATGAGATCCAAACTCCAAGCTTTTGAGTTGATTCCAAGCTTTTGGGATGGTTTCCCTATCACCTTGGATGATTCCTTGTTGGTGCTAGCCTTAGAAAATTTGCAACAAACTTTCTAATTTCTCCTTCCAACTCTCGGCAATTGAGAGAAAAAGAGAGGGAGTGTAGTATTTTCTTGGTGATGGAAACCGTGAGGAAGAGAGAGAGTGAATGAGTGAATGAATTGTGTTAATTGATTCAAAAATCAAAATCAAAATGAAAGATATACCAAACATTTGGTAAAAGTTTCAATCTTACACACAAATGTGTTTTACAAGTCATCATCATGCCCTCACCAGAACCCATCACCAAAAAAAGTAATTAAAGTGACAAGTGATGTGACATGTGGGCCCCACTTGATTCAAAAATTCGAGTGGGGCCCGCAACACATCTCGGGCTCCGGTTCGCTAATTCTGAATTTACGAATTTTCCGTTGCGATGTGTATGTAAATTAAATAAAATTTAATTAAATAATTATGCCAAGCAAAAATTACTATTCACGTCGCTCGC